>APFE031228969.1:111993-168135 GCA_000404065.3 Pinus taeda | reverse complement strand
TTTCTCGTAGTTTGGTAGTTTGTGTTATGTGTAGAGTTTAAAGGTGGATTGAATCTAAGTTATTGGATCTAAGTTGGTTCCACTTCAAGGCAACAATGTCACATTTTCAAAATTCACATTATGTTTTCTTTGCTTCATGTCCACATCATTCCCTTCCTTAATTTAGTCTTTATTCCTTGACTTGAATGGTTTGTACATCTATGTTTGGATGCTTTGATTGGTTTGTGTGTTTGTGTGCTTGGGTTGTGATGATAATATTTGTGAATGTTACACTTCTTTTGTTATAGTTTTATGTGTATGTATTCTATTATTAATTATTTTGTGATGAAGAAGGGACATAACTAATTAATTCTTAATAATGTCCCTCTAGGTATTACTAAATATATATTGAAGACTCTAGTTTTAATAATTTACTATTAGTCTAATAATTTGTTTCTTCCGTAATGTTTGAAATAATTTATTTCCTTCAAGAATCTTCTGAATGACTTTTTATTTATTTTTATTAAGTGGCCATATTTATAAAATTTCAAGTTTAATTATCACATCTTCCTCAGGAATATTTTGATTTATTTTGAATGTTAATAAATATATATTTTCCTCTTATAAATATTTTGAATACATTGTTGTATGGAATTATCTATTAGTAATTTTGAATATATGTAATTCTTAATATATATAATTGTCGAGCATTAATTTTCACTTTCAAGGAGTATTAATTTTACATATGATCTATTTCATTTCAAGTCTAGGTATCACAATTTTTGATAGCTAATTAGATCTTAATAGTGTCCCTCGTATTACTAAATATACCTTGAAAAATATTTTTTTTATATAATCTACATCTTGAATATTAAAAACATCTAATGCAAGCAAACAAATAGGATTAGAAAACATCTACAATGAAATCAATGCATCTAGTGCAAATAATCAAATAGGATAGAAAACAACATCTACGCTGAAATCAATGCCTCTAGTGCAAGGAATCAAATATGATTACAAATGCATATCTACACTGAAATCAATTCATCTAGTGCAAGCAAAAAAATATAATTAGAAATCAACATCTACAATGAAATCAATCAATGCATCTAGTGCAAGCAATCAAATAGCATTAGAAATCACCATCTACATTGAAATCAATGCATTTAGAGAAAACAATCAAATAGGATTAGAAATCAAAACCTACATTGAAATAAATGCATCTAGTGCAAGCAATAAAATATAATTAGAAATCAAAATCTACATTGAAATAAATGCATCTAGTGCAAGCAATAAAATAGGATTAGAAATCATCTCTCCCTCTCTCCCTCCCTCTTTTTATATATCTCTTCTTGCCTCTCTTCACCTCCCATATATATCTCTATCTCCCTCTGCCTCTCATTTGTCTCTCTATATCACCCCTAAAACATACACACTCTTTCTCCATATATATTTATCTCTCCTTCCCTCTTCTGCTTCTCTCTCTCTATCCCCCCTTTTTATCTCTCTTCCCTCTTTCTCTCCTCTCTCCCTCTCTCAATATCTACCATCTCTCTCTCTCTCTCTCTCTCTCTCATGTCCTCTCTCTATTCCTTCTCCCTTTCTCTCCCACCTCCCTCTATCTTGACACTCTCTCACTTTATTTTCCCTCAAGCTTTGTCACTATCTCCCTGCCTCTCTCCTTATCTCTCCTATTATCCCCCTTCCATCAATCTCTCCTTCTTTATATCTCTTTCTCACCCTCCAAAACTTACACACTCTCTCTCTCTAACTCTCCCTTATCACTCTCTCTCTCCCTCCACTTTTCTCTCTCTTGTCTTGCTTCTTCACTCCCTCTCTACCCATCCAACACCATATCTATGTCCCTCCCTCTCTCCTCTCTCTCAAGTCCTCCTTTTGGTCCTTCCCCTCTTTCCTCTTCTCTCCCACCTCGCTCTTTCTTGCCCCACCTTCTCTCTCTCTTCACTCGAGCCTTGTCACTATCTCCCTCCCTTCTCTCCTTATCTTTCTCCCTTCTCTCTCCCTCCATATTTATGTCTCCCTCTCTCTCTTACTCTTATCTTCCTCTCTGAATCCTATCCTTCTCTCTCTCTTCATTCCTCCTCTCCCTTCTTCTTCATTTTATCTCTATCTCTCCCTTGTCACTTCCTTTATCTCTCCATATTTAGCACTCTATCTTTTTTCTTCCATCTATATATATAAATATAAATATATATATATATATAATAATATATATATTATATATATATAAGTTAAGCAACTAAGGCTTGGTTGATAGATATGGGTAAATACTTCTAGATTTATGATTACACTAATAAGATGAAAGCATGTTTAGTAGTCTACCAGTTAAGGGGTAAGGCTACCATTTGTTCGGAGGAAATCAAAAACATTTCAAGGATAAGTATATGACTGAATGTTATTGTGATGAAAAGGCAAAAGAATTTCACGAGTTAAGATTAGGAACCTTAAACATGGATGAATATGTAAAATATTCACCTCTCTACTACGCTATGTGCCTTACATGTAAGAAGAAAAGGCCAAAATTCAAAGTTTTAATAATAGTCTACCCAATTGTATGAAATAAAAAATTAAATTTGATTACCCACGGCCAATGGATGATGCAGTGAGGAAATCTCACATCTGCTACCAGCAAATGAAACAGAAAAATAAGGGACCTAAAGGAGGAGTGAACAAAAAAGGAAGGAACCTGGTCCCAAGTAGGCAAGCAAAATTTTCTAACAATAGAAATGTACAACAAAAACCTCTTAGCAAATTCCCAATAAGAAACCAACCTAAAGCTATATACTCTGAAAATAAACAATCAGAAGGAGCTAATAAATTAGATAATGACCATCAGTCCAAATCATCACTGCAATGTTGGGGATGTAGAGTGTTGTAGTTTTCATTGTCATTTTCGTCTTATTTTCAATTTTATAATGAATTGAAATAAAAATCAAAAGAAATGAAAAATCAAACCATTGTTTAAAGGCCATGCAGGTTTAAGAGGCATGATCAAGCGATAGCTTGATGAGTATGATGAGGTGTGCTGCGAGGAAATAATAAGCATGAAGGTTAATTAAGGCTTAACCCCCGCAGTGGACCATGACGTTAGCATGGTTGACCACAACTTGTGGCCTAGAATCATTGCAGGGGTTGAACCTTAATGTAGTTCCCTTATATTCTTTACCCCCGCAAAGTCTAAAAGAAATGAAGTATTTTGTTTGATTGATGGGATGGATTTGAATGTAAACTTGCAAAAAATCTAAGTCGTTGATCAACAAGCCATATATCCAAAGGTAATTGCACAAGTTAACTAGAATGGTTTTGTTTCGAAGATCTAATGTGATGGTGTGCTTGTGAGAAGATTTGGGCTGTTTGATCAATAAGCCACAGATCCAATGGTAATCGGGTTGGTAATTAATCATATGCAATGGCATATCAAATACAGTTTAAAATTATTGAAGTCCAAGCCAATCTCAACTGTCTATCCAAAAAGGTAGGATCCAATGAATATTGGGTGAAGAAATGATTGGGTTTTGGCGCTAAAGTTGGACCTGATAGATTATTAATTAGCGGTATATATTTCCCATCAAGTTCGTATGGGAGTCAATGAAGCATTGAAAAGGTGGACTCGATAAGGTTTAATTCAAAAGGGTTTAAAGTCTCATGAGTTCTGAAGGATCGGACCGTTGATTGGATGAATGATCAGATGGTTCACATACAGCTAAGGCGGACCCGATGGGTTCATGAATCAAAATGTTAAAGTCTTTTAAGTTCCGTGGCAAGCTATTGTTTGACATAAAACAACTCATTACGTTGTTTAAGTAAGATAATCAAAATTAGGGTGGATGATTAAAACTCTAAGGAAAGGTGATTGGTCGGGTTTTCTTGTGTTTTGGCCAATCAAAACATGCCCGATACATACGTGAGCCCAAGTCCACACACGGGGTTTGAGTCAAATACATTTTATTATGATTAAATCAACTTAATCATTATTAAAGCATCTACAGAGAAACTCAACAACCAAACAATAGCCGAAAAATCCAACAGCCATCATCATTTTCTAACTTCCATCACTTCTAGTTATTCTATGTTTTTTAGAATGAGATATCCTTTACCTCTGTGTAATGTTCTGTAATAATTTTTACTCTATACATTTAGGAAAATAGTTAAGTAGTTTGAAAGTTTGGTGATTACCAACTATCTTATAATGTATAAAAAGAGGAAAATTTATAGAAAAGGGGTTCAAATTTTGGAGAACCTGGAGACTAGACCACGTAATCCCTAATACAATTGTTGATTAATGAAGAATCAGAAGTTTTCCATATATTTTTGGGTATGATTTTGTGTCTTCTATGTTATGCGTCATCTTATGTTTTCTTCCTTTAAGTATAGTAATTGAAGCTACACGTTTTTATTTGCTTGTGTAAATAAAGTTAAAATCCCTTAAAAGAGCGCTTGTGTACTTGAAGTTCCCACCTTTGCAATTCTTCTAAGTTACATATAGTAGTTTTTGTGTAAAACAACATATTATCTATAACTTCTCTCAATGTCACAGATAGTATATCCTATGTAAAACATCATATTATCTATGACTTATTCAACCTTCCTTCATTCATAATTTTTATTCAAAAATCAAATGACATTCTGATATTTTCTTGTCACCTAAGTATTGAGAGTCAAGAACCAGATTTCCCAGGTCCTTCATTTGAGAACACAATATATAATTAAATTTCAACAAGTGACAATCATTATAATCATTAATGTCTTAAGCACGGTTTCTATACAGCCAGGAAATTGGTTTCTTAAAGTACAACACGGAGAATCCCAAAATTACAAGAACTATAAACATTACGCAAGAATAGAATAGTTCTCAAACATGCATGAAGCATCCACAGTCGATGAAGTAGCAAGGAGCATGCCTAGAATTAATGATAAGTTGGATGATCATCAAGCGGAGTACCAGCCTACCATGATCAATGTGAACGTACGATCGCTAAGCAATCTGTTTATGTTTTGTTTGATCTCAGTGCCATTCTAAGCTATGTTAGTCCTAAGGTGGTAGAAAAATGCTAATTACAGAGCAATAAGTTTCCAAACCTTGGCTAGTCTAACTAGCCACTGCGACAAAAAGGATTGGTTGCAAAAACAAAACACTACCCCATAACATATTCATGGCAACCCATTTATGTTGATCTTAATATACTTCCTTTGGGATCTTATGATTTTCTAATCAAGATGGATTAGATGGAAAAATGTTGCTCCCTAGTGGATTGCAAACAGAAAACTGTCAGTTTTATTGCATAGTCAGGCCAGAGGAAGGAACTCCAAGGAATTCAACCAATCACCAAATTATGACCTATCATTGCTAATCAGTTAGGAAAATGCATCAGAAAGCGTTGTCAAATATATGTTGTCCACGTGGGATTTACAAATGCTAAAAATAAAATGACCTCCTTGGAAAACATTCCAGTCATCCATAAATTTACTGATGTATTTCCTTAATCCATTCTTGGGTTTCCACCCAAATGCAATATTGATTTCACTATTGAATTAATTCCAGGAGAAGCCTCGTGTCCAAGGATCCTTATCAAATGAGCATATCTAAGTTAACAGAACTCAAAATGAAGCTTCAAGAGCTTTTGGATAAAAAGTATATCCGTCCTAGTGTGTCCCCTTCGGGAGCTCCCATATTGTTTTCATGGAAAAAGGACGAAACCTTGAGATTATGCATCGATTATCATCATTTGAACAAACTTATGATTAAGAACAAATACCCCTTGCCACGTATTGATGATCTATTTGATCAAGTGCAAGGAGCCAAACTATTTTCAAAATCGATTTAAGATATCGCTACCACCAAATAAGGATAAAGGATGAGGACATCTGTAAGACTGCATTCAAAACTCGTTATGGTCACTACGAGTTTGTAGTGTTGCCTTTTGGTCTCACAAATGCCCCAGCTACTTTCATGGGTTTAATGCATGGTATTTTTCAGCCTTATCTTGATAAATTCGTATTGATTTTTATCGATAGCATTTTAATATACTCCAAGAATCAAGAAGATCATAAAGATCAAGTAAGGATTGTGTTGTAAATGCTACGGGAGAACCATACCAAATAATTTCGTAGATATTAGATCATTCCTAGGCTTTCTTGATTATTAGCATAGGTTCATTGAAGGATTTTAAAAAATCGCTTTTCCCATGACCACTTTACAAAAAAAGTGGCGTGCTTTCAAATGGACGGTTGAATGTCAACAAAGCTTTGAAAAAGTAAAGCATCTACTTACCACTGCGCCAGTGTTAAAGGTAGCTGATTTAGAAAAATCTTTCGTGGTTTACATGGATGCTGGTAAAGAGGGTGTTGGTGGAGTGTTAACACAAGAAGGGAAAGTCATCGCTTATAAATCAGAAAAATTTAATGATTATGAGCAGCGATATTTAGCGTACGATCTTGAATTAATAGAAGTGGTGCATGCACTTGAAATGTGGTTACAGTACTTAAGTGAATTTGATTTCGAGATGAAACATCTCAAGGGGAAGGAAAATTGAGTGGCAAGTGGTTTAAGTAGAAAAGTGCATTGTATTTATGAGGTCCAGATTAGTGAGGTATGCTCAAACATCCCCAAAATCATAAAGGAAGCCTGATGCAAGGATATGGAATACACTTATCTTTTACAGCAAATAGAGGCATCTCTGTTAACGGGGGAGAAAAGCAGATTTCAACATAAATCCTGATAACCTCCTTACCTTCAAAAACATAATATATGTTCCTAACTAAAGCATGGTTAGATAAATCATATTGGATGAATTCCACATAAAACCATGTGTGGGTCACCCAGGTTAGCAAAAGTTGTTTTCAGCCATTAAGAAAGCATATTTTTAGCCCAGGTTAAGCAAGGACATCACCGAGTACTTGTCTAGATGTTTAGAATGCCAGTTGGTGAAGACAGAACATTAGCACCCTATTGGTCCATTGCCCATTCCGGAATGGAAATGGGAGACCATATAACTAGACTTCATCACCAGTTTACCTTGCACCAAGAAGAAACACGACTTAATTATGGTGGTGGTGGACAAATTGAGCAAAACAACTCACTTCATCCTTGTGAAATACACTTATAAAACGATGGAAATTGTAGACATATTTATGAAGGAAATATTCCGTTGGCATGCAATACCCAGCGTGGTGATTTCTGATAGAGATGTAAAATTTACATCTACATTCTGGAAGATCTTCTTCTCAGGACTGGGCACCTAGATTCAATTTAGTACAACTTATCATCCTCAAATGAATAGACAAACCAAACGTGTGAATCAAGTGCTAGAGGACACGGTACGTATGTTTATGATGCAATAGCCACATATGTGGGAAGACTATCTCCACATAGTGGAATTTTCTTATAACAACAGACACCATGAATCACTGGGCATGAGCCCATATGAGGTGTTGTATGGGAGAAGGTCCATAGTACCCATAGATTGGAACATCCCAGTTAATAAGTTAGCCTTGGGACCTGACATGCTTACAGAAATGGAAGAGACAGTTAAGAAGGTTCAACAAAATTTAAGGGCTGCCGAGGATAGGCAGAAAATGTACGTGGATAAAAAGTGGAACTACAGATAATTTCATTTAGGAGATCACGTTTATCTACAAGTGAAGCCCTGAAAAAGTTTCTTACAATGGAGGGGTTGTGCTAAGGTGGCACCTCGATATTGTGCACCCTTCCAAGTTCTAGAATGGATCGGGCAGGTCAACTATAAACTTGCATTACCAAGCCATATGTAGGTCCATAACGTATTTCATGTCTCGTTACTAAAAAAATATGTGTACAATCCACAAAATATAATTCGCTGGGAAAACATTCAAATAATAAGTTAAGAAGAATACTTAACCTTTGAATAAGTTATTTTAAAAAAATTGTGACTGTGAATTTTTGATGTGCAGGTCGAACCTAGAGGAGAGTTTTTGGCAGAACTTATTCGTATTCTCGATCAGAGAGAAACCAACTTGTGGAAGTGGGCCATCACCTCGCTTAAAGTGCAGTTGAAGCACTTTGGCTCAGAAGAGGCCACCTGGGAAGAAGAGGGATTTACACGGGAACCTTACCCAACATTATTTTCTTGAAGAAGGAGAACACCAGGGATGGTGTTCCTCAAAGGGGGGGGAGATGTAACACCCCTAGGATACGTGGAAAATTATTGCAGTTACTAAGTTATTTTTCTGTTTCACTGCATTTAAACTTTTAAATTATGTTGTTAAATATAACAATGAATAAGGCTGGAAGGCCAATATACATTTGGTTATCTGATTCATACATCAGTAGGAAGTCAAATATGTGAATGCAAATAATAATTGTTTTCAATGATTAAAAGAAACAGTTCCCATCTACCCTAGAAAGGAAGATATAGAAGGAAAAACAATTAGTGAGTTCCCCAAATTTGATTGGAATAAACCAATGGGAAGAATACTCCAGAATAGTTTGGAGAGGTACAGGACTTGAGGCTAGACAGTGGAGTCCTGAGGCCCAGGGTACCCGACTGTAATTGAATATACACTTAGTTGACTGTAAGGACAAGCAAAAGGGCTCGAGGGAGAGTCTAGGTGTAATCACCAGACTTATGGCTAGGAGGAGAGATTTTCCAGAAATTAATAGATTATATTTATACTCTCAAGCAGTAAATAGATAAGTAAACGATATACTTTCCAGAAAGTAATAGGTTTCATTTATACTATCATGCAGAAAACCGATAAATAAAACAATATTATTTCCAAAAGATTATATATATATACAATACATACCACACACACACACACACACACACACACACACACACACACACACACACACACACACACATATATATATATACAGATAGTAGACAAGTAAGTTAAATAAGCATGCTTTCAAAGATCATATACTCTTAAGCAGGAGATAGATAAATAATGTGTAATGTTTCCAGAATATATAATAGGGTTTTTATTGATACAATTCTCAACTAAATTAAATGAATTCTTCTCAAATTTCAACTCCAAACTGAACCCTAATCAAAAGATATGATTCCTGACATAAATGATAGAATAAGTTCAGTGAAAACCTAAATATTGCCCAATAGATATGAGTATCATAGAACGATTATAATTCTTCATTTCTATTCTTTAGATACTGCAAACGAATTAAAAAGGGGAGTATCTCTCATTACTGAACAATGAAAACAATTTCTCAAGGAAATATTGTTATAATAAAGCGTTAATGCTCATAACATCAACAAGATTTCTCGACCATTTCTATGCCACCCAAGTCTAGCAACCTTGAAATGACTATTTAAACAATGATATATATTCATTGTTAGAAACAAACAAATCTAGATTGAGAAGAATGCAATCATTTATACACACAAATATTAATGACGTAATTCCTATATTAAGACAATAATTTCTCATTCTTTAAAGCCATAAATAATCAAGTCTATCGCAGCAATAACTGCATCAGTTAAGTATGCAACGAAAAGTCTCAGAACCGAGCTTAACAACCCAGAAATAGATTTTAAAAATAGTAATAAAAATACCCTGCTCCTTGGATAGATTTGTAGTAAAAATCAAATATCCAAAAGTATAAGTACAAATCCAAAATTACTGCTACAATATGACCTTGGGTAGGTCTTATAAAACCCCAACTCAAAATTTATACAACGTTTTAAGCAAAAACAACTAGAAGGCAAACTCTGGGCCTCAACCTCGGTCACTGAGCACACTATAAAACTTAATACTCCGTAAAGGAAGCAAGTATGGAACCAAAGGGCAAACTCCCAACCTGAAATAAAATCAAATGTAAACAACCATGAGGACTTTGGCATAATCCATGATAGTCTCAACAAGAATCAACATGTTGGAGGAAGCTTACCTACAAAAATAATGCCCTTAGTTAACAAATGACTAAGGGTTTCGAATGTGCTAAGAACATGTACAAAAGGAGTAGCCACAGGAAGATAGTTACCTGTGTGTAGAGAATCCCCGTTGTTGGCAACTCACCTGCAAAGCAACAGAAAGCATGATTTCCTTTCCTTTTTATATTTGTGACTATAAAAACATCAATTAATAAACTATGAAGCAAGGGTTATAAATATTCAGATACCTTCGCTTTGAATTCTTTGAAAGGTCGCCTTCTATGGAAGTCATGCATCCCAAACTATTCTTGAGCAAGGTAGCCAACAATTAACTTCCAACCCAGCCTACTGACAATTGCAAAAACCCTATCTATGTCGCATAAGAGACCTAGACAAAGCAATGAGGAACAATTGAGAATACATGGTGCTATCCAGTGGTAAGTGTCTGCCATAGCTTATGACATTAAGAATCTCAAGTGGTTTGAAGCTTTCATGCCAAACTGTTGTAGAGCAGTTGAACCCTTCTGCATACCATCTCGAATGACCAGCTAGATGGCCGATGAGGTGAACCATTGGGTTTGTTAAACCCTAACCCTCTCACACCGTTAGATTACCTCCACAAATCGTCGATCGGGGGTAGGGCATCTATTATTAGCCATCTTATCACATTTATCCTAATAGGAGGAAGGACAGGCTATACCCCAACACATGGTATAGCCTTCAAGGCCGATTAATGGCCAAATGCAACCTTGGGATTATACCATAGAAATTTAATGCAACAACAGGGTTATGTGTGTAAGATTTCTAGCTCATCGGATACATTGATTAACATGGTGTTAAAACTTATAAACTGTATCCACTATATAAACTGTTAAATGTAGTCCAAACTTTATTAATGTTGTATTATTCCATATTTACCGCTTATACAAAAAAACAAAAAAAAATTATGTAGTAGACAACAAAACTTGAAAAAAAAATTGTCAAAAGATTTAATCTGTTTTAGTGCGTGATAAAGCTATAATTCAGATGGATCTATGATGGTTTTCTGTCTCTTTATATATAGATCATGTGTAAAATTTCATTCTTAAATTATCTTTTTGAATAATTTATTGATTTTAACATTTTATATTAAAAATTGAATATTTCCGTCTTATTAAGAAGTAACTAAATTATTTACATTAATTACTTTTTCCATTTTAGTTGAAATATTTACTAAACTTAAAATTAAATACATATATTCTTTCTATTAAATCTAATAATGATATTAAAATAGTTTATTTAAATAGTATATTGAAAAATTTTTAAAAAGATAAATGTTTTTTTTAGTTTCTTATAAAGTTATTTATTTGACATAGAGATGAAAATATTATTTTAACTTAAAAGTGAAAGTGAAATATTTTTATAGCATATTTCTTATAGGTGAGCCCAATAAGAATGATAGTATAGATATTTTATGATAATTTTAATAAAAACTAATGAAATATGTATAATCGTTTACATTTTTATTATAGCCAAAATATTTTATTTAAAGTATTTTTTCAAGGGACACTTGTCAACTCCAAGATAATCACAAACAAAATTATAAGTTTCCCTCATATTGGGTTGTAGAATAAGCCTCTCAACTCAATTAAAAATAATTTATACTTTAATAATAAAAATTGATTATTATATATATATAATATATATATATATATATAAATATATATATATATATATATATAATATATATAATATATATAATAATATTATATATATATATAATATATTATCCATTAAAAAAACATATTTTGAATATATTGTATATTTGGAATAGGTCTTTAAAAAATAAATATATTTATTATATCGATATTAATTATTTTTTTATGAAACAATATTAAATATGTTTAGTATAATAAAAATATATTGATTGTTAATGAGGTGTTGCGCTGTTAAGGCACTTCATAATGTAAAAGTTACAGGTTTGAAACCCACTGCATGCAATCCAATGTTTGAAAATCTAACCATGTGTAACACCTCTTATTAAAAAAAAAATCTTCCTTAAATACCATAGTTAACTTTCCACCTTACCCTATGGAATGCATTGCTTATTCGATTTTAATTGAATCATTAATAACAAAATGAGTTTGCGTGTATTAAAGGTTTTGATTTAACATAATCCAATTCCATCTGTGCGGCTTATCTGTCTGTTGACATGGTTGAGTTCCACCTATCCTCACCTTGATAGAGGCGATGACTCTCCCGCTTGGGTCAATTTAATGCTAAGGTGTAAGGTTTAATGCCGAGTCTAGCCAGTACAATGTATCTCAATCATGGGAAACCTAACCCATTTACACTGTAAATCGTAACCTTACCTTTCTATTCCATTTCGCTCTACTGGTGGCGAGAAGGGTTGAAGCTTTGTAATGAGCAGTGCGTGAAGAAAGGAAATGAGGGTTTCTACCTCTGCATCTACTTGGTTATCAAGCACCATCTGATGGATATGGAATTATAGGCTATCACCTTCAGACAAACTACGGCGATGAGATAAGCTAGCCAGTTGATGCAGTATTTGTTTGGTATTCATAGTTACCCTCGTTCCTTCTCAATGTCACTGACAACAAATGTTTGTTGCAGGAATACTGAGGTGGATGGTCTCAGTTCTTCCCTTGACCCCAGTGGCCGAACAAGGATACCCTTCTACCATGGAACCCAATTTTTCTGTACTCCAGAATTAATACGAACACCCTTTTTCCTTCTGAGAATTTGTGGTTTGAAATTTTGATATTGGGCTTTCAGGTGTGCAATGCTCCAACGATGGCACAATTCATTCCAGGTACAGATATAATTAACATAGGTTTTTAAGTGCTTATCTATAGGATTAATATTCCCAACAACTAACCTCTGATGCATTTTTGTTGGGTTTACATGTAGCAACTCGACCCTGTTCTTGAAGTCAATGAACCTTTGAAAACATTTTTCACTAGAACTAATTTGACAATTCTATGTTATTTTACAGGTTGGGTTAAATTCACGAATCGATATCATACTGTGATTGTTAAGGCTAGATTTAGTTTCACATTTTAGGGTGGGAGGGTTTGTTGGCTCTCAGGATGGCCAAACCCTCACCGTATCCTAGAATTCATAATCGTTTAAGGATGTTGAAAATGTCATTTGATTGTAGCTATTTTGGATTTGCAGCTTTGTTGCTTGGACCTTACTATAATATTTCGAATGGTTTTGTACTGAATTAATTTATAGTCATTATTTTATGGCATATGCTACCCAACAGTGCTACTATGTTTCTTGGTTGTTCGGAAGGTTTGTTTGGAATTTTATGGATAACCCTCGCCATGTCTCACCCTTGTCGTGGACAATTCGGGTATATGAACAGATTGCATGTATATGAATATTTTCATATTTTAGGTTGTTTTGTATATTGAATGGAAACCATTTATGCCGAGAATTCTAAACAGAGGAATATTTAATAATGGTTATAGCTCTTAAAGACATTTGGTTTATGCATTACTATTCTTACTATTTTTTTAATAAGCAATAACCTTCTAGTTAATAAGAAAATTACCGTAATTGTAATGAATCTTGAATGCATGATGAATCTCGAGTATATGTTAAGTCAGTGTATATATTGAATCTAATTTCATTCATGTTTCACAATTGAAAGGAATTTGCACATTCAGGTTGCTGGCCTTTCTCCGTTAGGAAAGTAGTGAATATTTTGTTTCTTTCTTTCTTGGTGATTCAATACTTAAATGTTTGATAATTTTAGTTTTTTTCATTCCATAAATATATACAATTAACAAAATATAAGTAGTGATTATAACTCTATTATCCTTACATTTGTCTATAATACAACAGGGTATTCGTTAGATTTGTAGAATTATAATACTGTCAGGTTTAGATTCAATCATAATATAAAACTAGGGGAAAAAAATGAAATCAATCCTTCTCTATGATAAATACAAGAGTATACAAGACATTACTCATAAGCAGTTGTACCTATCATAGAGACAAAAGAAAACATAATCATTACTCCTAGTTATACACCATTTAAACTATCAATAATAAGTATACTCTTTTGGTACTTATCCGTTCCAATTTATTTAACACTGTGAAATCAACACTCTTTCTGGAAGGTCTCACCACCCAACCATGGACCTGGAAATCACATCCATGGTCCCCCATTGAGCACTTCTTTCTCCTAACAGTTTGAAAAAAAGAAGTCAGGTGTCTTGGGCGTCAGGACTACTGTCCAGCCTCAAGTCACACACCCATTTGATTGTTGTCCATAATTGAAATCTTCCCACTGGTATCGCTACCCAACTCAAGGAAAAATTCTTGCAGCCCCCTTGCTGCCCTTTCCTTCCCTCTTTTGGGGAAAAGGGTTAGAAACCATTTTTAAATGTTCAAGGAGTTGTTATAATTGTTTAGTATTTAGTGTTTTTCCTTAATTAACCCTGTTTAATTTCTTTAAACAAAAATTTCATGATACTTGACTTTTCTAGCCTTAACTTCTTAACAAACATGTTAAGTGAATTTAAAACTTTCTAAGTTCTACATAAACTTGGTAAAAAAAAGTAAATATGATGCAACAAAAGGGTGTTACAACTCTCCCCCTTATGTGGAACATCGTCCTTGGTGTTCTTCTAAGAAAATAATGTAGGATAGGCCTGCAACATGATCTCCTCTTCTTCCCAAGTGGCCCCCTCTGGGCCAAAGTGCATCCATTGCACTTTAACATAAGGGATGGTTCACTTCCGTAAGGTGGTTTCATCTTACCTGAATCTATCATTAGGACAAGTTGAATGAACAGATCTCACTTTTGCATATTAAATAGTTAGTAGAACATTCTAGATCAGGTAACGGCTACAATGATAACAGTTAGATTCGACCGGAAATGGCTAGTTGACTTAAATACGGGTTAAAAAATTTTTTTTTCAGAGAGAAAAATCTTCATAGAGTTATATTGAGACAATTTAAAAAGGTACATATGATATGGCAAGGATCAACCACCTTTTTTTTTCAGAGAAAAAAAACAGCATAGCTTTATATTAAGAGTATATAAAGATCTTCAATACATAATTCAAGATGACTGATTTGGCATGGATATGCCCAGACCTCTTCATAATAATGCAGACAGATTCCCATACAGGCAGATAATGTCTTTCATCCTTAGCAGAAAACATAATGTCGGACCAGTTCAAAAATGCACATGAAAGAGGACAGAGACAATATATAATGCATCTCCAAGGATCAGTTGATCAAGGAGCTTGATGGAGATGTGTCAAAACTTTACAAGGCTGTAGCAAAAAGGAGACTTGATTTGAAAACATATAAGGAGGGGGCAGCTACGCCCTACCTATATGAGGAGGATCCAAAACAAATAGTTGGAGACAATACTTAAAAGCAGAAACCTCACGCAGAATCACAACTCGCAGCATTAGATGGGATCATATGTTGATGTAGTAAAATATTAATGATAGAAATCATAGCAAGCCAAGATACGCTGAAGAATAGTGTGGAGAGGTTCCTTGGAGTCTTGGAAAATGTGCGCATTCCTCCAGTTCCACAAATACCAACAAGTGATAAGGAACATCGATCTCCAAGGAGGGGATTGTCTACTCCACCAGAGAAAACCTTCTTGAACAGAAGAAAAAATGATGTGAGGGAAAACAAAAAAAGTAGACAAATCATACTAGATTATGAGGGACGTAAGGCACTGAAAGAACATGTGCAAGTTTGATTCCGAGGCATTGAGGCACATGGAGCATCTACTTGGACCCTGCAAATTCCTCCTTTGTAGTGTCTCCCATGTAAGATTTTTGTTCCGAAATAGCAACCAGGAGAAAATGATCATCTTCATCGGCCATATGGCTTTCCAAAAACATGGAGGAAATAGCGGAAGAGGATTTTCAACAATGACATAAATCATGTCAGCATAAATGTTTTTTATGCTCATAGGTTTATGGATATACCATACTAGACTATCATATGTGCCCGTTCGGGAGATCCCCAAACAAACAAGTCTCACCTTTACCCTCAGCCAGAGAGGAAGCATTTGACGAGGTAAATGAAGCTCCTCTCCATCCTTCCAAATCGGAGAGGCACCAGACCATCCCCTAATCAACTTATCCCACGTAAAGGCTCCCAGCCTATGAAGATTACATAACAGTGGATGAGGAAAAGTGAACCCCCGACTCGATAAAATAGAGTCAAAAGCAATAAAAATATTAGATCCAGAATATAAGGTCTAGCAAAATTTTTCCATGAAAAAAGGATGGACTTTTCGCAGGCTTTGCTAAATCATCAGCCACTTCTAATATATTTATATAATTATAAAATATAATTAAAATAAGTAAATTGAATCCATAAATCATAAAATAATTAATCTAAATTATTAGTTATCCATGTATTAAAATATTATTAAGTATAGAGGAATCCAAAATCAATTAAATTATATTTTAATCAAAATAAGTAAAAATATATTTATAAATATTATGTTGAAATAAATTTATTTTAAATTAATATATATTAAAATAAAATAAATAAACTAATCTAAAATGGTTAGTTATAAAATTAATTAAAATTAAAATTATTTTATAAATTAATTATATTATTATAAAAATTGACAGTTAAATTAAAATTATTTTATAATTATTATAAAATTATGTTTGGCGATTAACGCCCTACAACGGCTGTCAACGTTTCATGCGTTTAGGGCCCTTGTCAATTGTCGAGGTCCGTGCATAATGGCTTGCGCTCATGCATTTAATGTTGGCCATTGTGAAGCTGCGCATAGAGTTCTTTAGTCATTCCTGCAATGAGGGTTCATTATTTGAGTTGTTTTAGTGTGATTTTTTAAAGTTTTTTTTGTGATTTTTTGTTTAATTTTTGTAAAATTTGACAGGAATTTATTGAAATCACAAGTTTTATGAGTAATTTCTGAACAGTTCAAATACTTTAAGTGTTTATCAAAATGCTGAATCTATATATACAATAAAAAACTAATTTAAATGACACAAATAAAAATTTCATCTCATTTTTTCCACCAAATTAAAACATCAAAAAATCTAAAAAAAACACAGTAAAAATAACTCCTTAATTATTACCATGGGTCTTTTCTATGTATGCATACGTTGCCCAAACATTATGAGGTTGGCAATTGTCGGTTGCTTACAGAAAATTGGAATCTTTTCGAGAATTAAAGGTAATTCATGCCGAAGGCTTCTTTCATTTGTCGGAGTGGAATTTGATTGAAAGGTACGCGAGTGGTTTGTGAAAGTTGATGTAAGTGACCCGTTTTGTTTTTATATCTTTTAATAATAAAGATTATTTAAAATAATCAATTAAATTTTATTAATTATTAAAATTATAAATTCAGTTTCATTGGTTTATATGGATAGTTTTATTGGATTTCGAATATGTTTGAAATCGTTTTTGTTTAGATAAGAATTTTCTTTCTATATAACAAAATATGTTAATTTTTTATAGTGAATTTTTTTATGGATTAATTTTAAGTGGTATGAGTTTTTTTAAATAAAAGTGATAAGTCAACTTGCATTTGCGAATTGCAGTCAATAATAATAATCTCGATTATTAAATTTCACAATTAAATTATGATAAATTTTCTCACTATTTAAAAAAAAATACTCCATTAATTTACATAATCATTACAAATTTAAATCAAAAAGCCATCCATTAAATTACAAAATTAATAATGATAGCTCCATAGTTTACACAATCAAATAAAAACATTATGCATCATCTTGAGTTTATTGGTTATATTAATTTTTTATATATAATTAATTTATATTGAAATATAATTAACAAATTGTTGGATTTTATTTATTTTTAAATGTAGTTTCTGTGAAGTTTTTTAAAAATTGATGGAATTTCTTATTAATATTATTTAACAAAAATAAAAAAATATATATTTTATAAAAGATAAATATTTCAAGAATAATACAATTTTACATTCAAACGAATAATATTTATTTATTTTGTTTAACGCGAGACAATTGGATTGACGTATGGGTGAAAGCACTCTTTGCAGAGGTCAACTGGTTCAATGCCCCTACATACCATATATATAGTATTGAAAAATAATAAAAAATTTAAATTCTCATTTTAAAAAAGTTCTTCTTAAAGTAAATTTAAAAAAAAAACTTTCAAAATATATTATATATAGTTATTTTTTTAATTCGTAATTAATTTTATTTTAAATAATAGAAATGGTTCATCTAACATCTTTTTTTGAGTGTTTAAGGGAACAAATATATTGAAAAAAAAAAAACCCCTCCTTGTTATCTCAATAATTTTGGAAGAATATTAATATTTAATTTAAAAAGATACATAAATATATTGAAATTATTGAAATTTTGTTTAACTATATTTTTATTTCAAATATAATTAGGGAAAAATTGGAATTTCTTATTCTAAGTTGCAGAGGTCTTTGAAGTGCTTAAAAATATACTTTAAAAAGGAAGGGTGGTTGAAGATTAAACCCATTATTATTTATATATATATTAAAAGTTTTAATTATATTAAAAATATGTGTGTTAATATATTTTTTTATAAAAGTAAGAGAACAAATAATAAGTGTTTAAAATTAACGTATAGTACCCAAAATAATATTAATTTATGTTAAAAATAAGTAAATCTTTTATGTTTAGCTTAACCGATATAATTTTAAAACAAAAATATATTAATAAAGAAAAAGGTTATGGTGAGTAATAAAATACAAATATTTAACATCTATATTAAATAACATAAGTTTATATTTATATTAAAATTTTCATATTAGAAATGTATAATTTATTCCATCTTTAATATGGATTTTATATATAATAATTAAAAAATAAAAAAAATGTATGTCATCAATCAAAAGAGAGTTCATATTTCATAAAGAGGTTCTTTTAATTCAAGGTAGGAGGGGAATTTGTTCAATATTAAATATGGAGTTGACATATAACATTAAAAAAATATTAATAATATAATAATTCAATGTGTATAGATAGATAGATAGATAACATTTTAAAATTCATCTTCATTTTGGATCTATCAAATGTGGAGAGGGGTAAAGTTTTTCAAGATGAAAACTTCAAAGTGAGTGCAAAGCTTGAGAGATTTGATTCTCTCAATAATCTACGTTGACAAAATACTAATAAAATGTCTTAACTCATTTTTTTATATAGTTATTTTATATAATTACATCGTAAGACATTCCCCTACTAACACTCTGCACTAATCTGCATCATGAGATTAAATTCAAGACTATTGAAGAATAATGTTACGTGAAATTGATACATTTTTAATTGAATAAAAAGACATGGCATATAACCCTCCTGATATTGAACTCGGCCTTATCATTTGCATTTTCATTTTGCAGAAGAAAACTCTTCTCCTATGGTTTCTGAGACAATTTGATATCACTAACAAGCTCACACAACCATCGGCAAATTTGTTACGTTGTGATATAGGGGTTTGCATGAATTATCGTTGTTGGTGAATAATTTTTCATGGAGATCCGAGACAAGCTTGGATAATGCAAATAACTGAGAGAATGCGTTTGACATATGACAACCAAAATTTTATATAATTGCACAACTTTTCTAAAATTTCAAAGTTAACCTCTTAACAGTTGTTGGAAACATATTTTGCTTTCTTTTCCCTTTATTTTTTGGAGGCGAAATGTGAACCCCTTGTAGATTGAATTTTGATCGGTTGGTTCCCCCTAGCTAATAAAAAAATGCAACTGCAACTTAGCATACAAATTATATTTTGCTTCTTGATCTTATGAAATGATGTAACTGTGGTTTAGCGGGTAGAAAAATTTATTTTTGTACATAGAGAAAACATGTGTTCCCAATCTATGTCCATTTGTGTTTTGCTAAAAAAAAAATTGAATGGTTGCTTGGACAAGTTTTAAAAAAAATGATTTTATTTATTCTTCACAATTTCATCTATATTTTCCTATGTATTTCTTTATATTTTGAGTTTAGCCGGTAGAATTTTTTTTACTTTTGTACATAGAGAAAACATGTATTTCCAATCTATGTCCATTTGTGTTTTGCTAAAAATATTTGAATGGTTGCTTGGATAAGCCTCAAAAAAATTATTTTACTTATTTTTCACAATTTCATCTATATTTTCCTTTGTATTTCTTTATATTTTGAGTTTTTCCCAACTGAGAGTGTCTCTTAGACTTCACTTTTCAATTTGTTGATAGTTTTTAGACTTTGAGTCATGTTAC
This sequence comes from Pinus taeda, assembly GCA_000404065.3. Lineage (NCBI taxonomy): Eukaryota > Viridiplantae > Streptophyta > Pinopsida > Pinales > Pinaceae > Pinus > Pinus taeda. The sequence goes on along the minus strand of APFE031228969.1, from coordinate 148,020 downwards.
ATATTTCAAATAATATTTTTGGTGATAATTTTGGGATTGGTTTACTTGGTGAGTGTTGTAGTCTTTCGGCTATTGTGTATCATTCGTCATTAGTGGTTTTATTAATCTTTAAATATACACCATTAGGAGTTGTTCTTTTTTGTTTTTCTGGTTTGGACAAGATTCCTTTTCCAACACATGGAAATGATTCCACCTTTGATGGAAACAAAATCCATTGATAGGAAATAGTGAGGTGCAAATCTCTGCTCATTTGACAGGAAATGGTTTTGATATTGAAATTGCCAAAATTTTGATATTTGGCTGTGGATCCTTGAGTGTTGAATATGACCTGAATTGTTTACCTTACACTAATTGTTATGTCTCTCTGATGCATGTGTTTATACTTATTAAGAAAGGGCTTTGCTTCATTAGAGATGTACACTATGGACTTAGGTGTAATTATTGTACTTGTAGGTCAACTAATTAGTAGGTCAACTTTTTACAATTGGTTGCCTAAGAGGAGTCCTCATAGTTCGATTATATGTCTCATTGATTCATGTGTTATAATTTTTTTATTATTTATCTAGTTTGTTTTCATTTTCTTTTGACATTCTTAATGTTTTTGGTTTGCAGATGTTTAGGCTAAAGGGGACTTCATGATTCATTAAGCTATATTGAATGGCAAAAAAGTGTGGGCCAAAAATGATTCTACATGAATTGGAGGAAGAGAAGGGCACATTTAAGGACAAAATTGTCAATGTTTTAAGCATGTTTCATTTTTTAAGGCACACCTTTTTGTTTTCGAAACTAACCTATTTAGCAGCAAAAAATTACCCTATTCTGATTTTCCAGATTAAGGTAAAAACTAAATAATTTTACTACATTATGAAAAATGTGAAATGTGACAGTTTGAAAACTCATTAAAACAAAATTGTATCACCACTTCACAGGAATTTTGAAATCTAGCCATTCACGTCAATGATAAAAAGATGAAATCATTAATTACTTTTTCTGGAAGACATGAGTTCCAAAAAAACATAAATTGCATAAAAAGAAACAAATAACTATTATAAAAAATTTATGGCCTCAATTGGCTAAGAATCCCAAGCTTGTGCTGGAGGGTACCATTTTGAGATTTGTTTTCGAAACTATACGAAAATGGGTCTTTGAGATTCATTTTTGAAACTATACATTTCAAAAACCCCAATTTTGAGGTTTGTTTTTGAAACTATACATTTCAAAAAAACCCCAAATAAGTGAAAATGTGGAAGCTTTAAATTTCGATGGGTAGAAAATGGGTCTTTGAGATATATTTTTGAAACTATACATTTCAAAAACCCCAAATAAGTGAAAATGTGGAAGCTTTAAATATCGATTTGTAGAAAATGGGTCTCAAACAGTGCTAAAGAGTCTTGTTTTCAGGTTCATTTGAAAATGTGTTTCTAGGTTAATTTGAAAATGTAAATTTTAAAATGTAAAGCAACTATGTAGTTTATAAGCCGTTGTAGGGATTAAAATAGAAGTGCAGAAACAACATTATGAGAAATTTGGAATTTACAGTATAAACTTTTCTTTTAAGAAACGATTATAGATGTATATGGTATATAAAGAGAATTTTGATATTGGAGTTGAATTAAGACAACAAAATTTTTAGTATTTACCTACTTTGTTGAAGGTACATGGATGAAATATAGAAAGTGCATAAGTAGGGGAAATTGTTAATTTGGAGATTGTAGTTGGCCCGAAACAAAGTTGGAGAGTACTATTTTATGATTTCTTTTGAAGAATCTAAATCTATTAATGTAATTTAAGTCATTCTTGTATATTTCAATCCAGTTAGGGTACAACTTAATACAATTTAAACTTTCTAAAAATATGATCATATGTTGAACATTCAAGAGTATAACTTTGCGTTTTTTTGTAGTTGGTCATGTCATGAATTTTAAGTCAATAACATAGTAATCAATTTTTAAGGTGAAATTAAATTAAAACAAAGGGATGTGGACACTGGAGAGGTATTGATGGGCCTAAATTTTTCATTTTTTTTTATCTATTTTTATTGTAATTTGTCGTCTTTGCATAAAATGTTGATTGTTTTACATTCTCATCCACGAAAGATATGAGTTTCACTGGTTTGTTTGTTAAGATATAAGTTTCAAAAGTAAGGTGCCCTATCTCCCATCTCCTTATAGAGTGTATTTTACTCATTTCTTTGTTAAGATTTAATTTTCAAAAGTAAGGTTCCCTATCTCCCATCTCCCTATCGAGTACTCTGCTCACATCTTCTTTTGTCTATGCTAGTGGTTCCTATGCTAGTCTATGCTAGTGGTTCCTATGCTAATGGTTCCTATGCTACTGCCTTAGGGCGTTTCTTTTGCAATATTTGGTGCAATTGCTAGTATATAATTATTAAGTTGTAAGGAATTCCTTTTGAGAAAGACTACTCTAGGCATCACTTTGCACTACTCTACACTTTCAAATTTAATGTAGACTATTGAAACAATATTCGGTTGTCAAATTAATAATCAATTTATAGTTAATAATAATTTCATATTAATAATCCATTAATAATTATTTCAAATCAAATAAGTTAATAATTAATTAATAATAATTAACAAAAAAATAACTAATAATATTAATAATATTCAAAACACCCCTCACTCATGTAATGCAGTTAATCACTACAAACTCCTAAATAAGGTACGGTAACACTAAATGAATGGATGTAATATTGCAAATACTAGCCTAAGTGGTGTCTAGGAACTAAGCATAAATTTGTTACGATTCTTTTATATTTGATGCATTCATTAGATTTCACATCAATCTTGAAAACTTTGAATTAGTTCAAGTATTTTGAACTAGTTCAAGTATTTTTGTTTTTTTAGTATATTTTTTTAACACGTTAAGTTATAAGGTTTTTTTTATGCTAAATTATAAAAATCTAGAGGTAAATTTGCATGTGGACTAATTTTCCATGATTTTTCTACGACAAAACTAGCAAATTTATATTTTATAAAAATGATTTGCACAAATTTTACCATATAAATTATTTTATTTAAAAATCACAACTATAAGAGATAATATAAAATCATTATAAATTTAAAAATTTTAAAATATATCAAAACCATTTTATAGTTTGCATATTAAGGACTAATATGATTCATCAATTTTTTTTAACTTCAATATAATTTTCCATCCTTAAAATTTTCTCTAAATCTAATAAAACTGAAAATTTTACAAAGCTTAAAATTCCTTACCTCAACTACTTAATAACTAAACTTTGGTTGCTATAAAAATCTCGGTTCCTTATGCGAGGAAATTGAAGCAGAAGGAATTGGAATTGGCCACTTCCTTCACCCCCACAGAGAAAAGTCCATAATATTTTTTTAGCGATACAAGGTTAGGGTTTATTTGATTTTGTATTTTTGTTTTTATCTTATTTTTTTCTTAATTTTATGATATTTTATTTTTCAATTTAGTTTTTACTTAATTTTAATTTTATAACACATTGTTTTTAAAAATGTTAACAATGTATTGTTTTATGGTCATTATCTCATATTTTATGCAGTATTGGTAACATAATTTTGTTTTAAATGTTTTTACATGGAGATGGAAAATGAAGTTGATTAAGAAAAATATGTAATTATTATTTTTAATTTGTAAATTATATCTTATTGCGTAAACACTTAAATGATCAAATTTTCTTAGAGAAAACATTATTTAAATATATTTAAAATATTATTACGGAATTCTCATCATAAATGGAGAAAAAACCTATATTTTGAAAATTAACTAGTCAAATTTATATTTCTATGATATAATTTTTTTAAATAATTTAATTATATATTTTCTTAAATGTGTTTGTACTCAGAGATATCATGTGCACAATTACACTTAAATAAGTTGAATACTATATTTTTAAATTTTTACATTCAATTTAATAATTTACTATTTTATTTTTCTTGAAAACATTATGAGTCAACATATATTTCAAAAATACAACATACATTTTAGAAATACAACTAAGTTGAATATTTTTATTTTATTCTGGATTAATGTTAAATTTAATGGAATTAGTGTTTACAAGTATATATTTATTTTCGAAATGTATAATTACACTTGATTATTTATATATTATTTAACAAATATAAATTCCAATGTATAATACACTTGATATATATATACTATATATATATGTTATATATATTTTTATTAACAAACATTAATTCAAAGTTATTAAAGAATATGACACATTATAACATTTTGAAAATAATCATAAATAAATACGGTTATACAAATGATCACGACAATATCAGAAATATTTTCTTGAAAGAAACATCATACAAGGTATATTGTATTCTAATAAGTATTATTAACCAATATATATTGCAAAAATATAAATATGACACGATCATAACATTTTAAAAATATATTACGAATAATTAAAATTATACAAAAGACCATGACAATATCACAAATAATATTTTGAAAGCATCATTATTCAAGGTACATTTAAAACCACTAATTTTTATAATTTCCTTTAAATAATACATATTTCAACAGTGCATATAACTAGCAATTTTACAAAGAGAGGCCGATAGGATTATTAAATTGGAATTGTTGAATTTTTCTAGAAGAGTTAATCAGCTTGTGGAAAACCTTGTTTTATGGACTGGATCATTGTGCAATTACTTTTCTTTAGATGTTTTGTTTATATATATATATTACAAGGAACACATTGAATGTCTTATTTCATTTTAGAGTAAGTTAGTTACCCAAAATAAAAAAAACCTCTATAGATGGCCAAGCATATACAAAGCTTGCGAGTGACCAAGACAATAACCACCATGACTATCCCCTACCAATATATTTCATTGAAAACCATAATTGTATATTGCATTTAGAAAGTCAAAACATAATATTAGAAAACATGTTGATATATTGCTATTAAAAATTTAATTCCATTAGAAACCATGATATTATTATTATATTTTGGAAAGAATAATACACATATATAGAATGATACTACATCTTGAAGGAATGCAATTCACCAAACTCCCCATCTTGAGGGAGTGCAATTCCCATGCCCATCATGTTTCTCTTCACACCTTCATACACTACCTTCAACAGTGCGTGAAATTTTGCACAACTTAGCCCCCACACCCACCCGGCACCTTGCTTCTCTTGTGGAAAAATAAAATAACTCAAGGTCAATTAAGGTCTTGAAAATTCTGAGTGAGCTACCTTTATTCAGGCGAGTAAGGCCCTCTCTTTGACTAAGCAGAGCTCACAACCAGGACCTTACCTGAGCTTAGGTAAGACATGAAGGTCCAGAACCTTCCTCGACCAGAAGGAAGGAATCACAAAATTGAAGGGAAAAAAACCTACCGACGATATGTTGCGAGAATCCATGCAAATTATGAGAATAATTTGATGTTCATTGAAATTTATTTACATCATAAAGGGTATTAGGGAAACTTTGAATATATAGTTTAATTATTATATATATATAAGACCTAAACATAATTTCAGGAAATAGCATACAGAATCCATCCCTAGACAATAAACTACAAAAACATTAAACAACATAGTACCACAAAATTAACTTATTTCTTGCACCTACATATGCAAAAACACCTATTTGGATTCCTCTGCGTTCACCTTAATGTGATAAGCTATTGTGGGAAAATCCTCATCTAGAAATATATCCCCATGCCCATCCCATCTGATGAAAAACTCATTATCCATGAAACACTATACCCTGTGCACATCAGGCATAGGAGTATATAGATAATCCCTGGGGCCCAAATCGAAGAACTGATTCTTGTGAGATTCCAGAGTCTCTTTGACCCAAACACAACAAGAAGATCATGCCCAAAGGTATGGTGATGGGCCGGCTCGATACTTCTGACCTTGAATTTGATAATGAAAGTAGTAGGGCTTTCTTGCACGATGTTCATGGATCCCCTGGGCATGATATCCACATCTTGGAAGTTTCTCGTTTTGCTCAATGAACAGAGAACGCATGAGGATTTAGATTAAGGCTTGCTAGAAGTGTTCAAATGCACAGTAGAACTCGGAGGTGAAAAGAAGGCAACTCAACTAATATTTGGAAAAAGCAGTCAAAGTGCACGACGAGGGATAATGAATCGAACACTTCAAATCAACGGTTGAAAGTGTCTCACCTGATCGAATGGAGTAGGGTACCTTCATACACTACCTTCAACAAGGCGTGAAATTTTGCATAACTGGAAAAATAGTCAAAGTGCAGTGCATGCTTGCCAGATGCGATGCGCGGCGAGGGATAATGAATCGAACACTTCAAATCAACAGTTAAAATTGTCTCACCTAATCGAACAGAGCAAAATAGGGTACCTTAATACACTCCCTTCAACAGAATAGCTTTCTTACAATTCCCATTTAAACCTATGCTGCAATTATTGCAATCCAAGCCACAACGCCCTTATCAGAGATGTTATCAAACACCTCCTTGTAAGTTCAATATTTCCACAGTTAGTATATATGTCCATAAGGGCAGAACATACAAATACATTGGAATAAAATCACGTTTTGATTATGTATGCATGGAATTTCTTGCCTTCTTGCAGAACTACTAAGTCGGCACACACAGGAAAAATATCGAGAAACATTGGCAAGTTTGGCTCGATGCCATATTGTCGCATTTAATGGAAAAATCTAAGGGCTTCCTCAGCATGTCCATTTACTCTGTATCCTGCCATCATTGTTGTCTACAAAGTGGCACTCTTATTAGAGCTTTCATCAAATACTTTGTGCGCAGCCTCCATACTTCCGCATTTAGCATACATATTAATGAGTTCCCAACGCAGAGAGACAATGGTCACAAAGCCACACTTGATTCCATAAGCATGTAGTTCGTTACCCTATCGGAGAGCCGCTGACTCACTGCATATCAAGAGAACATTTACGACAGTAATCACATTGGGCATCACACTATTCTTCAGCATTTGACAAAAGATCTAAAGGCTTTGGTAACATGCCCTTTTTTGCCATTCCCAACAATCATAATACTACATGCAATGACATCTCCTTCACAATCTTTGTCAAACACTTTCTTTGCGTCCTCCACAAAACCACATTTAGAATACATGTCCATTACAGCAATCCACACAACAACGTTGGAATCAAGCTTGCCTAAGACAATGTAGCCATGAATCTCCTTCCCCTTTCGCAAAGCTGCCAATCTCCCGCATGCCGGCAAAACCGATGCCACAGTTGCCGAATTGGGCTTGTGTTCCTCCACATGTATTTGTCGGAAACATTCCAATGCTTCCCCATGAAAACCATTATGCACAAGTCCAGCAATCATAGCTGTCCATGTGACCACATCTCGATGGCGCATTTCCTTAAACACTTGGTTTGCATGCTACACAGAACGGCACCTGTAATACATGTCAACAAGCACACCTCCCACAAAGACATCAAGCTCATAAATGGTCTTGATAACCTGCCCATGAATCTCCATCCCCTGTTGCAGGTCCATTAAGCTTCTGCATGCCTTCAGCATGATTGAGAACGTAAAACTATCGAGCTCCATGCCAGATAACTTCATCTGATTATAAATCTCCACAGCCTCAGTTTCACAGAACACATTCTTAACATAAGCTCTGAGAGGAGCATTCCACATAAACATGGTCTGCTCAAAGGCTTCATCGAATGCCACCCGTGCATCAACAATGCTTCCACAGGCAGAATAAAGATAAACAAGCTTGGTATCCATGTAGGGATTCTGATGAGGCCCTGTGATTCTCATGTGGGCGTGGACCTGCTTGCTTTTTTTCAATAATTTCTGGACAGTGCAGAAGTCCAGGAGTATATGGTAGATTTGGGTATCCACAGGGATTTTTCTACTGAAGTCCATCAAGTGCAGAACGCGAAGAGCTTCATCAACCAGCTCTTCTTTGCACAGAAGCTTAAGGTCTCTGTATACAATGGCCAAGCCTTTTTTACCTTTTGCTTGCTTGTATCCCGTTCTTCTGGATTTGGGTTTTGTCCAAGCTTTTTTTGAGCCTTTTTCTTTCAATCCTGGCTTTTTATAAGCTTTTTCATGCTTTTTTTTATTTTCTGCATAGAATCCTTTCTGGTAAGCTTTTTCGAAAAAAAATTGTACTTTCTTGTTACTGGTTCAAGTGTCTCCCCTGATTCAAGGGAGCAGGTAAAAGTGTTAGACGAAAAATTTAATGTATAAGAAAGCCTATCAACTTAATAATAACATCACAAATAATTATAAACGTAAACCCCATAATTAAATATAAATTTAAAAATCATAACTTTTCATGCCTGTTTTTAATTAATATTATTTCAATAATGCAAATAATAATAACATCACAATTGAATACAATCACCCCTTTTTTTTTAGTACAATTATTTAATATACATTTAAAAATATATATATAAACTATTTTACGATAAATTACAAACAATACAAATATAGAATTGATGATTAGTTGCAAATTAATGTTTATAGAATTGATGATTAGTTAGAAATTATGTTTAATGGCGACAAAATTTATAAATAAAGAAATTGGTTTAGATTTATAATATTATTTTGTAAATGTATATATTAGTAAATTTAATAATTGTGTTTAGGGGGTTGTGCTATGCTTTTATGTGCTTAAGATACCTACATGTCTGTAAAATGCTTTACCAAAAAAAACATTTTATTCTATATATTTTTAACTATACACACAACGTCTATGCCATCTTAATCTCTAAGGTTTGATACCAAATGAACCCAAATGCATTTTCCCGTATATAATTACACAAGTATTAAAGTCTGAAAAGAAATAAATTGAATTGAAAAAGATATGGTCATGTGTGTCGAGATTACAATATGGTTATCATTCATGTTCCTTTTTGAGTTACATGCAAAGTTTCCCAAAGATTTGAACGGACTAGCTGATGCATGAGTTGAATGCCCACTAGAGTTAGATTTATTACTCTGTTAATACGGAACCTCGTATTCCTCCCAACCCTAGGTGGGTATAGCTGGAGCTCCCTCCTTCGTAGATATTATGAGCTCATGATCCGACGGTCTAGCACATTCCTGTATGTTTTTGGTAAACACCGCCTTTTCCCAGTCAGAATTATCGTCATTCGCTCTCTCGTGAATGTGGGAAAGAGGACTTTGATACAAACCCTCACGACTCTAGATTCTCTACCAGGAAACCATTGAACCCTTCTTTATTTCATTCACATTTGGTTTTCGTAGAGTCAAGGGGTTAAATTTCTTCTTGAAGTCTCTTCTTGATTGGACCCAAAAAGGCTATCTGCAGGTTTTACAGTCAATTATACCACACCTCAAGAAAAGGAACATGTATCAGTTGTTTTGTTTTCTTGAATTGTTTCCTTTTTATTTTTACACATAGAGAGAACCATTGTACATATTTACGATAGCTAATGCTTTGCCTCTTTTTGGAAGGTCAACACTTATACTTCTAGATCATCGCAGGTAAGAAAGTTGTTTTCTTCTCATGATTCAACTTCTTTTCGGGTTTGCTAACCCCCAGTTCCTCCTAGGTTGACATGGGTATTCCTTGATTTGGTAATCGTGTAGGTGGGTCTTTGACCCTTTCTAAAATCTTCTTTAATATCTCAGTTTCTATTGAGGACAATAACTAAAGCCGACGATTGACTTTTGTGCTCTTCTGCCTTCCAGGTTATTGATTCTTGGTTCATCTTGTAAATGGTTTTGCCTTTAGGGTTCTCATTGTATTTACCTTAGGTTTTCAATGTTTGATGGGGGCGTGTTGAATCACTGAGCCTTAATGGCTAACTATAATTTCTATGTTTATTGTTTAAGTTTGTGCTATTGATGGATTTACTGTGACCAACAGTATGGCTCTAGTTGTTTTTGCAAGATGTAATAGTCCAACTGAGTGGACACGACAATATCATTTTGTTTTTCAGGAAACATTTTCTTGGAACTATTTAATATTTGCATAAACATGGGTATTGTTTTATTGGTGTTTCTAAATGATGGTTTCATAATTCATGCAATTCGTTTTTTTTATATATTGGGATTATGTGGTTACTTTATAGTCGTTTTTTACTTATTACAACCTTTCATGAATATTCTATGAGTATTGTTCCTTTTGTTATTTAATCTTCTCGTACAATTTTCAAATGTTAATAGAGCCTTTCCTGTCTTATTATTTCATGTTTTGGTCAATATTTCTATTTATCTCTTAAGTTTCCATAGCGAGGTTTTGTGGGTTTCCAGACCAGGATCCCTAGTTGTTGGTATGCCCAGCTCGACTAGGGAACTAAACTGGTTTCCCCAGCCATTCAGTTTAAGAATTTTTGAAGTTTTTTTTTTTAAACTATCTTATGTACAACAATATAGATAAATTTAATTGCAACTTGGTGTTTTCTCATCATATAGAAAAATAAAATTATATCACTATTAGCACCTAGTACCCAAAAAAATTAATTAGGGAATAATGTCAAAATTCCTTTCCTCTATATCACTATGCTTTACCCCTTAATTAGGATTAACAAAACCCTCCTCCATGCCATCCCAAGCATACACATTTCGAACATACACACCTTATTTAAAATTATTACTAGTTCAACCATACAACTACCTAGTTATCACATATGTGCACTCTCGGGTTCATGTGACCATTGAAGTACCCCAGTAGTGTGGTGTAGCACTGCAATTTCAAAACCCTTATCAGATTTGATAATATATATAAAACAATCATGAAATTTTTATATTATCAATTCCATAGTAATTTTTTAAGCCTTACCAACTACTGTGAATATGGGTACCAAGTTCCTTAAGTAAATCATTTAGCACTGATTTATTTTTCTAGATAGTCATAATAATCACAACAGTTTTTCAAACAGATTACTTATATGATTTTCAACTAATTGAAAATTACACTAGAAAAGACCGCACCACCCAACATTGAGATTGGAAATTACACTCAATCTGATGCTCGTGCCTTTTCACCTTCAAAACAACAACATAGACAATGTTTTTCTATTAGTTTTTTCATACATCAAGACCACCTAGTCTAGTTTGGAACTCATAGCCTCAATTAGGCTTAGGGCTTCCATTAGCTCTTGGTCCATCTTAAGAACACCCCACACGTAATGCCATGCCATACCTTTTCTTTCTCTCAGATACCTCTAGCTTCCTTCTTCCTCCTTCCTTGGTCTTTTCCCACTAATATTTTTATCTCTAGGGAGAGAGAGAAATAGGTAATTGCATCTTGTTGTCTGCTAGTTGAAAAACTGCATCGACAATCTTTTCCATGAAATTTCAAACTTATTTAATAAATATTTATATTTGACACATAATTAAAGTTTAAGATTAACTTAATCACTTAAAAATCCATTTATTTTTTTGCTAGTTCATAAATCATGCGACCTAGAGAGATAAAAAAAAATGGTAAAAAGAAAATAATTACGGATCTTGGGGCATTACATCTTCCCCCCCTGAGCGAAACATCGCCCTCGGTGTTTATCGTTGCCTCTAGAATAAATTTGGGTATGCCTCCTTCATCAAATCACCATCCTCTCAGGTGGCTTATTCCCAGCTAAAGTGCTTCCATTGCACTTTAACCTAGGTGATAACTCGCCTCCATAACGTTGTTTCTCTCTGATCGAGGATGAGTATGGACTCGACAATAAACTGCATATCTAGTTTGACCTGATAACACAATCATAGAGCTTCCATTATTTCTCTATTTTCTTTTAATTAAATAATAAATTATTGTACTCACATATCTGCATTACCATTAATTCTTACTTGTACTTCCCGCCAGTTTATAAAATGTCTAGGGTCATACACATATTTTTTAATAACAAAACATGAAACATGTTTTGAACTAATATCTGACTTGGAAAAGAAAGTCAATACGCTACAGGTCTAATTCTTTCCAGAATTTGAAATGGACCATAGTAGCAGGGGGCTAATTTTGTGCAGCCTCCCAATCTCAAATTACTCTTCTTAAGTTTGATCCTCACAAAAACATGGTCCCCAATCTGACATTCCCTATAAGTTCTTCGTGTGTTCGCATAAGATTTTTGTCTGTCTTGGGAGGCTTTTAGACTCTGTCACACTTTTATTGTTGTTTTCTCCATATCATTTATGTAAGGTCTTAGGATTAGCTTATCCTCTGGGTTATTCAGTTAGTAGGTGTCATGCATATTTTCCCATATAGCACTTCAAAAGGGCTCATTTTCAATGAGTCGTGATAATTATTATTGTATGTAAATTCAACCAGGTGGAGGTATTATTCCCACTTCGTTGGTTGTTACCTAACATATATTCTTAACACATCTTTCAATACTTTGTTGACCCATTCAGTCTACCTATCCATCTCTGGATGGTAGGAAGTACTAAATCAAACTTGGGTACCCATCCCCACAAAAAGATCCTTCAAAAAAGTAGAAGTAAATTCTACTTCTTTGTGGAAGATGACTAATTTAAGTATGATATGTAACCAAAATATTTTCTTCATAAAAATGTCAGCAATTTGGACAGTCTTGTATGTAGATTGTACTGGAATAAGATGAGAGGTTTTACTCAGTTTATCAGCCACTGCCATTTTTGAGTCATTTTATCTCTTTCTTTTAGGTAGCCCTATAATGAAATCTAATGCGTTGACATCCCACTTCCATTCTGGAATAGGTAATGGATGAAACAATCCTGCTGGGTGTTGATGTTCGGCCTTGGCTTGTTGACACTCTAGGAATTTGGCTAAATAGTCTACAATATCCCTCCTCATCCGAGGTCATAAATATTTTTTCTTTATGGCAGAAAATAACTTCTGACACTTGGGATGGGAAGCTTAAGGATTTCTATGAAATTCATCCAAAATTAAGTATTTGATAGCAAGCTCGTTGGAAACTATTGTGGCCAGCGACAACCCCCATTTTTACTTTAGTATTAATAACACTAGAGTAAATGGGGACCCTTATAAAAAATAAAAAACTAGCACTCATAATTCCCTTCAAATAAAACACACAATCATAAGCTTAGGAAAAACATCTGCAAACCCAAAATCTTAAGTATTATGATAAGTCTCAAATAAAATTATTCTCTTAACATCGCGTCACAAAAGGGTAAAGGAGGATATCATATAAACAAACTTTCAAACTTGTGAAAACGCGATGATGTGAGATCACACGCCTTATAGACTCATCGCATATCAAAATTTTCATATGTTACAAGCACCTCCTAAGATAAAACATCCCGATCATGTGATATGCGATAAAGCATCTCGCAAATCGCATCTTGTAGTCACATAAAGGCATAAATGATTGTTAACGAAAATGATTAGCGATATTGCGAAGCAAATCGCAAAATCGCTTCATCGCAGATCAATAGGGCTCATTGTTCAATGAAATATTTCTTGTAATTCGATACTGAGTTATGGGCATTAATGTCAATTTAGTGGTTTATTGATGGCCATTTATGAGAAAAGATTTAGATATGATCGAAATGTTGTTTAACGTAGGGTGATATATTTAATATGATTTTGAAAATAGAGGGCTTTCCCTTCACCTTATCGCTTATCATTATTCGTTCCTTACATATGAACTTGCAGGAGCGGCAACCAGAACAATATACACATCAGTGTGTAGAACATAATGGGAAAGAAGGGAAAAGCTCTGGTTGCTGAGAAAACAGAGATGACGCCCTTATTCACAGACACCACCTATACCAGAGAAGCCAACATATCCACTTGGAAAGGCATGTACAATCTTATGGAAGAAGAAGACCCAGAGTTATGGAAGTTACAGTTACAGCAGATGCACACAGGTCATCCGAAGCATCACTTACTGAACTTGCATGCTCATTCCTGCACAGCATACCAGTAAGGCCTAAAATACTTCCCTATACATACATGTTCAAATGTGTATTAGACAACATTGATATAACAAACAAGCAATTCAAGTCTCGGGACCAGGAGCTTATTGGGTCATTTACCCCACAGATTTAAGATGTATGTATCATTTACCAAAGCCACAGGCTAGCAACAAAAAGCAGTTCATGGAGAAATTTTCCAAAGAGAAAGAAGATTTGGAAAAATGTACCAAAAGCTTATTAGCAAAGGAAGAGCCATTGAAAAAGGACAAATATGGTATGTATAGTACTGGTTCCCTCTCCTCTCCATATTGTTTTGTTATTGCAATGCTATGTAGGCTATTTGGAAGGCCTAATATCAACAAATTTTCATTCGAGTGGCTACCCCTATTAGATGCGGCCACCAACACCACTATTATTGACTGGGCCTAGATATTGTCTGATAACTTAGCCTTGGCTATTTGGAATTATCAGTGTAAAAGAACTCCCTCTCAGAGGATTCATCCTCCTTTCTTTTTAGCTGCTTATGTCATGGATGCAATCTGTTCCGTTTTTAGATTTCCTCTCATGGGTTGGAAGTGGACTATACATAATCCCCTACCCATTTAGGTCTACCATAAGGAATCGTGGGATTCTAATTTTACCCCATATTTTTATAAAATTTTCCATAGAGTTATGTTAGCCCTTCACAGAATGTTGTGTGATAAAGACGCCCGAAGATTTTCCTCCGAAGCTGAAATTGATATTCTTCCTGTTGAAAGATGGTTCAGAGAAGAGTTTTTCACTTATATCATAGTATTTGAAAGCATTGCTTCCCCTCATGTACTTCCCTTGTATGTTCCTGATAAGTTAATCGCTCGTGAAATAGCCTACCAAACCTACTGGGTTGGAGGAATGAGCAAAGAATTAAAAGACAAGAAAAAGGCCATCTAGTTGCAATTCCTTGTGGCATGTGGGGATTTTTCATTGTTTGATTTAGGTCATGCTTTCAAAGAAGTAGACAACATGCTGAGTCTATGACTGTTTAAATTTCTAGGGAGACAGTTTGATCCCTTTGATGTAATAAAAAAATTTACTACAACTGTTAAAATAAAGGTATTCACTAAAGAAGATTATCTCTTTGACGACATCTTCCAGCTGAAGAGCACACTTAATGACATTTTGTACATGGCCGAAATCCAATTTGGCCCAGTGGAATTTCTAAGAGTTCAAACTCTACAAAGAATGGAGATTAGCAAACCTCCCCTTGGACAAGTTGCACTTAGAACCAGTAAGAGAACCCACTCCCAACATCAGTATAAGTGGAAGCTCAGGGTCAGACAGGTCTAAATCTAAGTCTGGAAGAGAATCACCAGAACGGTACCTACGGTCAAAGAGCAACCATAATAAAAGTGAAGGGTCAGTCACGGATACTACCCAATCTAAAGAGAACCCAGAACAACAAGTTTTGTCACCAACATAGGTGAAGCTTCTCACTCCCCTCATCTAGCCAACAAAACTAGTAAGAACTGAGCTGGAGAAAGAGTGGGAAACATTTAATGAATTAATCAATACCAATGACCAAAACATGGAGACACCTGAAAATACAACACAGACAATGACATAACTAGTCATTGAAATAGTCGTCAATGCTCCAAAAAGGGAGCACATTCCCATAGCCCCATTATCTGAAATCATGATGAAGATAGAGGAATTCCCTCCTCCAGATGTATTTTATAGTACGCAACACAAAGCAGTGGTAAGAAGACAAAGAAAGAAACGAAAATTAGACAGTGTTCTCTCACCTTAGGTAGAGCAGCGAGATGTCCTATGACGAGACCCTACCACTGATCCTATAGAAAATTTGACTAAGCTATCCCAGATCACAGGAGCCTATGCTTCTACTACTATTGATAAAGAATTTAAAGTACAACTATTGCTTAAGGATAAAGAACAAAAATTCTTATTTTTGCAGCAACAATTACAACAAGCGAGTGCTAACTAGGAAGCAGAAGAAAAATTGGAAAAAATACAACAGGACTTTCAACAGATGCAGCCGGGGTATCAAAGCAATTTGGCTGAAAAGGAACATCAATTACGTGCCATGTTAGAAATGCACAAAGATGACCCCAAAGTCACAAAATTTGTCTCAGAAGCCCTTGCCTTGAATGACCAACTCTTGCAACAGCAAAAGGCACTCTGCCAAATAATATCTCAATGGAGCTCCCATTGTGAAATGAGCGAGAAAATCACAAGTCAATTCATGGACTTGCGACTTGATTATGATTTAGTTGATAAGAAAATTTCTGATTATTTGAACTGGTAGGAATAGGAGGAAGGCAAGAGAGTAGGGTTACTCAAGATCAATGAATCCCACAAAGAAATGTTGTTCAATAAGTGGGATGCACAGATCAAAAAGGCAAAATAGGTAGTGGAAGAATCACTAACAACAACAAGCAAATGAAAATTTTCATAAAGCAAACCCGATATCAGAGACCGCTCTGGCATTTCTCCCAAAAGCACAGCAACTGTGGATAAGCTGCAGATAGAAAGCTAAAGAAAAGGCAAAGTCAATCAAGAAGTTAACCAAGTTGAACTCGGATATTTACGGGCAATACTTGGTTAAACCACATAGTCAATGTATGACTCTGAAGTGCCATATAAATTTTGTCGAAAAGATAGCGCCAATGCTTGCTAATTCTGTTTTCGTAGGACATCTAAAATTGGAGATCAGCCAACCGACGCTCCTAAAGCCATTGCTAAATGCTTGCGATCTCATAGAATAGATGCATAGTTAATTTTTAGATATAGTTTTAGTTTTACTTTTGATTTATTTTTGCCTTAGTTGAGGATGGCCATTTAAACCTCCTCCTATATTTTTGTAATAAACTATTTTTAATATTTAGTTAGTAGTATTTAAACCCCTCTCATGTAGTTAGAGAGGGGTTGAGAAATTTGTCAAAATGATTTCTTCAAAACATGCACTTCTACACCCTCTGAGGAGGTTTTGATGAATGAATGGAATGAGATTTATTGATATCTGTTTTTAATGTTTGCTACTGAAATGCAATTTTGTACTCTTAGTAGTTGTTGAATTCTGAGAAGATAAATCTATATTGCTGAAACCCATGAGTAGGACTTGTTATCAATGGTACTTTTATCTCTTAATGATTTCTGCTTATGTGTCAGGTAATATGTTATTTTCAGTTGTTTATATATGAAAGATTGAATGTTTAAGTTATCATTTGGCACTTTTGTACGGTGGTGACTATTTTGTTTATGCTTAATGTATGAATAACTCATTATGCGATATGCTTCTCACAATTGTTTCGGCTAATTTCTTATACGAAACAATTCACTCTTAATGAATTTTTTTCTTGTAGAAATTGAATGATCTTTATTACCAATTGTTGTTAGAAACTACTTTAGATCACATAAGTGAAAAGTTAATCCCGGGATAGTTTTAGAATTATATGTTTCCATTCATTAGAATAAAATTGCATGTTTTAGATTAGATTTAGATTAAAAGCATTCTATTTAGAAATCTTTAGAAAGGAAAACATCAACTCTTATCATCACAAACAAATTGGGAAACAAGTCCCATTATCCCTAGTCGGACCCACCATCCCAAACAGAAAAAGAGTTTCTTTCAAGGTCTAGACCGGCTCGGTATCCCCCTTATCGCAAACCCGATTTTCGGGGCTTAAACAGAAACATACAACCTTCCTTTAAAATTTAACAAGTTTTGCCTATTTATACCATACTCAGTTTGGGTTCTAGATTTGTTTGCTTGATGAGTTTGCTGCTATAGAAATTTTTATTCAGGATATCTTAGGGTGACTTCTTTTATCTGATAAAAAAAAATAATTTCAATATGATTGTAGGAGAGGTCATACACACAATGAAACCTCCTACTTAATGCATCTACTAGATGATTCTCTTTCCCTTTAAGATGCTTAATTTTGAACTCAAACTCACTCAAAAATGTGGTCCATCTAGCTTAGCATACATTAAGATTAGGATTTTTAAATAAACTTGTGAGACTGATATGGTCAGTCATTAATATAAACTTTTTTCCTAGAAAATAGTTTTGCCATAATTTTAAAGCGTGTATTATCGTGGTCAATTCCAAATCACATGTTGAGTATATTTCTTCATGTTCCTTCAACTTGTGTGATTCATAGGCTATTAATTTTCCCTCCTTCATCAAGACTCCTCCAACTCCTTCTTGGCATGCATCCGTACAGACTACAAACTCCTTTTTAGGGTCTGCCACTTTCAGTACCAAGATTGTGGTCAATGAATATTTCAGTTACTCAAAATTGTGTTGGCATTTTGTTGTCCACTTAAATACCCTTCCCTTTTTCTATAAGGAGGTGATATGATAGGAAATTTTTGAGAACCCCCCTATAAGTATCTAGCTAATCCCATGAACAGTCATATATTTGCCACATTTCTAGGGACAAGACATTCCATAATGGTTCTAATCTTCTTGGGATCCACAGTTATTCCTTCAGAAGAGATTATGTGTCCCAAATATTGAATTTTTTCTTTTTGTAACTCAAATTTACTAAACTTTGCATAAAATTGATGGTCTTTTAAGGTCTGCAATACTAACTGCAAGTTTTCCTTATGCTCCTCTAAATTCCATGAGTAAATAAGAATATCATCAATAAAGTTAAAAACAAATTTATCTAAGTAGGAATGAAAAGTATTTCTCATTAAACTCATAAATGTTGTTGGATCATTAGTAAGCACAAGAGGCAAGATAGTAAATTCATAATGACCATATCGAGTTCTAAATGTTTTCTTGTAACTATTTGCCTCCTTTATTTTGATCTGATGATATCCTGAGTGCAAATATCTTGGAGAATATGGTGGCACCTTTAACTTATTCAAACAAGTTGTCAATTCTTGGAAATGGGTACTTATTTTTAATGGTTAATTTATTTGGCTACCTATAGTCGATATATAGCCACAAGGTGCCATCCTTTTTCCTAACAAATATCACAGGGGCTCCCCAATGTGACACACGTGGTCGAATATATCCTTTGTCAAGTAATTCTTGTAGTTGAATCTTGATTTTTGTTAGCTCTAGAATACTCATTCAGTAAGGGGTTCTCGATATGGGAGTTTCACCCGGGACTAACTCCATAGTGAAGTTGGGGTCTCACTTAGGAGGTAGCCCCAAAATTTCCTCCGAGAATATATTAGGAAAATCTTGAATGACTGGTATGTTTTCTATAGTGACTCTTTTATTTTTAACATTGGAATATCCAACCTATACAACATAAATTTGCCAACCTTTTTTAATACACTTTCTTATCTAGGTGACTGTAATGGATCATAACTTAATTAGTCTCCTAATCCCCTGGGATTCTTGTCTTATGCCCTCTTTTGTGAGGAAACTAATAGTCTTTTCCTTGCAATTTATGAAGGATCAATGTCCTTTCAACTAGTCCATTCTAATTAAGAAATCGTAAGATTTTAAGGGAAACATATTTAAGTTTACATCAGTTTGATGTATCGTTATTTCAATAGGATAGTTTTCTACTTTAGTGGTTACATTTATTTTAGCCCCAGTATCTAACTGTACTAGTCAAGTGTCTTTAAATTGGTTGGTTTGTAATCGACACAACTCAACAACCTTTAGGCTTACATAGATTAAACAAGCTCCTTGATCTATTAAAATAGAAACAAAATAGTTAGCTATATTACCTTCTAGTTCTATCATTGTAGGTTGATATTCTGCTTGGTGGTCCTCTAAGGAAGCATGAATCCTTGGTAAACTCCTCACTACTTCTCCCACTGTAGAAGCTTTCTAGATATTAGTGACTTGATCTTACTAGGTATGGTGGGAGAAATTTTTATAGTAATGGGGCTCCCCACAACCCCAACACTATAAAGGAGGTTTTTGGGATGGATTAGGTTATGGCTTGCTTGATACTTTTGTTTTCTTGGTCTCACTCTGAAATATGGGTTTTTGCTGATTTTTTTCCAGGATATCTACTTTGGTGTCACTTATGTCCATTTTTAGTGCAAGTAGTTTTTACACCCTTGGTATTCTAAAAATTCCTTTGTCCTTTCTTGCTAAGCTTTTCTCCCTTTTTCTTCATTTTCTAGTAGCAAATGAGGGCCTTCTGAATCACCTCATCCATTGTCCTTGGATTATCAAATTCCAATCTCTCCTTCATAAATATCGGTAAACTACTTATAAAGAACTACAATTTAACTTTCTCCTCCCGAATATAGGGAACGTATCTCTGCAGAGAAGTAAACTTGGTCACAAATTCATCCATGGATAACTTCCCCAACCTTAGGTCATGGAACTCCTTCACTTTCTCATCATAAAATAGTTTTATGGGATGCTTATCCTTAAAATATTTTTGGAAGTTATCCCATGTTACTTCCTGCTCCTTAATTCCCAGAACCGTCTTAATTTCTTCCCACCATAAGGTGGCCTTGCCTTGCAACTGCTAAATCTCCAACCTAGCCTTCAAATTATTGTCGTACTCATAAATCCAAAACTATTTATTCATATTAATTAACCACGCCTCAGCAGCTTCTTCCACCTCCCCATCAAACGTCGGGGGATTAATTTTTTTTAATTCTCTCTCAAATTCATTTTTTCTCTTTTGAAACCTTTTCCACTAGTACCACTATCATATTCCTCTCCATTATTGTTTCATCCTACTTCTGACTCAAAATAGTTTTCCCTTTGTTGGTGTGTTTGAGCCTTTTTTCCATTATTAGGGTTGGGGTTTTGATTCCTTTAATTTTTTCTATCAAAGAGACTCGTCATAATTTGTCTTGTTCTTGTCTCAATCTCTTGTTATCAACCCTTAAATTAATCGTTTCTACTCACAATTGCTAGAGTATTTCTAACAACAAGGTGTTGGCACTACAAGATTCCTCTCCTAATTGCACCCACATTTATGGGTTTGTAGACTTTTGTTTGCTTCTGCAATAGGTGCAATACTAGTTCCCACAGTTGGTCTTATTGGAGGTGTGAAGTCAGCTCCTCTCTACATTTTTCTCACTCTTTGTGCACATTCACACATTTTGTTATTCCATAATCACCCATTAGGTGACAATGTTATAACTTGGATTTGATACCACTTGTAACATGATTTACCCCCCAAAAAAATGTATTCTATATATTTTTAACTATATGCACAACGTCCTAGTTGTGAATGTCATCTTAATCTTCAAGATTTTATACCAAATGATCCCAAATGCAATTTCCTTGATACAATTACACAAACATTAAAGTTTGAAAAGAAATAAATCAAATTGAACATAATATGGTCATGTTTGCCCAGATTACAATACGGTTATCATTCATTTTCCTTTTTAGTTACATCACAATTTTCCCACTAGTTAAAACAGGCTAGCTAGATGGATGAGTTGAATTCCAGCTAGATTTGAATTTATTACTCAACTAATATGGAGCCTCATGTTCTTTCCAACCCTAGGTGGGTATAGTTGGAGCTCCCTCCTTCATAGATCTTATTGTTGAAAATGGCAACAAGAAATGCTAAAAATTGAAGTGCTAAAAATAGCAGTTTGGGTACCAGTGCTTGATTGGGCAATGGGGAATGAAAAATAGAAGTGCTAAAAATAACATTCTATTTTTAGCACTTCAATATGGATTCCTATTTTAGTCAGTCCCTAGACTAGAAATAGAAAGTAAAATTCGAATTTGATATTAACAGCAGTTTGTAAATTAACTAATTAATTCATCTTGAGTTAATTATTTAAGGAAAGACAAACTTGAAGTCTATGTGAGGACATGCAACAGTTTATCTATTAATTGAGGAATTTATCCATCAGTTAAATAGATAAGGATGAGTTGTCATTAGTTGGCCCAGTTAACTGAGTCAAGTCTAGTTAGATTAATTTAAGAGTTTGTTAAATTAATGAGAGTTGAGTTAGTTAATGCTTGCATGCATGTAACTACTATATTTCAGATAACTGAGTATTCGCTCATGGATAACTCATGCATGTCAGTTCAGACAGAGACCCAGTTGAGATCAGAGAAGGGACATTATACTATCAATTGGATGAATATTTTTTCTATAAAAGAAGCTAATCCATGATGAGGATTTATCTGCTTCAAGACCACGTAGTTGGATCAGAGGTTGGTGAGTGTGTGAAGAGGCCAATTCACACAAGTGGCTACACTAGACCCCAATCAGAATTGCGCAAAGAAATAGGAGGTTTGGAGGGCAGACCAGAGGTTAGATAGAGGCCTTTAACTATATATGAGCAACAAAGGTATTGCAGAGAGAGTAAGATAGCTTTTGAGCTGATTCTTTTTCTAATAATAGCTATATTTCCACTTGTATGATAATACAAAGTTGGGGTTTTAGGCTGAGGCTTTCCCCGAGTAAATTCTTCTGGTTATGTGTGATTGATTCCTTCTTATCAGTTATATGTGTTCTTATTGATGTTGCTCATGTTCGGTTAAGCTTCCACTAAATTGTTTGTAGAAGTAGATCAAGTGTTTTGATTTAGTACATTGCATTACCAGGTGATCTACAGTGGAATTTCTACATGGTATCAGAGAACAGGTGATCAAGGAAGAAAAGTATACAAGAAGGGAGAAGTTGAAGTTTGTGGTTTCTAAATATTGAATTGAGTTATTATCACATCTATTTCACCGATGGCATTCATTGGTTTGAGACTCGAATATGCCCTTGATCGCAGTTCAAATATATATACCTGGAAGGATCGCATGGAGGCAGTATTAGAAGATAACGATCTAAAGGACTTCATTGATCAAGAAGTCCAGAAGCTGACTGATGCTACTCAACTGGCAGAAAGGAAAAAGTGTGTGGCTAGAGCAAGGAGGATCCCCCTAGAGGGAGTTCAATATCACATTATGTCGAGCCTCCATGGGAAGGAGACTTCGTTTTCGATGTGGAAAACATTGAAAGATCTTTATCAAAATAGCAGTGATCAGAGGAAGCTGGCACTAAAGGACAAACTTCGAAAGATCAAGTGTGAAAAGGGTGAAATGATCTCTATGTATTTGAACAAGCTCACCTCATGCAGGGATGAGCTTGGAAGTGTAGGGATCATGATAGCTGATGATGACATGGTGAGTCTTGCACTCCCCAGTATTCCTAAGAGCTAGCATAGCTCTCAGGACTCAGTTACTGGAAGAGAGAAACTACCAGATTGGGAATGATTTTGGTCAGATTTGATGCAGGAGGAGATAGGAAGAAGCACCAGAGATGGTTCTTCATCCATGGAGGATGAAGAAAAATGTGCCTTAGCGAGTAAGGCGAAGAAGGGGAAGGATAAGGATTCTCTTTCCAAATCTAGTTATACCCATGGTGGGAAGAAGTTTGAAAAAACGAAAGTGCGATGCTTTCGTTGTCATGAGGTGGGCCATTTTACTACAAATTGTCCACAAAGGAAACCCAAGAAGGGATCTAGGGAAGGATTTGAAGGTGAGGCACTTGCTTCATAGTTTGAGTATGATTTCACGCTCTTCACGTGCATGGCTTCATCCATGGTGGGAAGTGGTTGGTTTCTTGATAGTGGAGCTTCTTTCCACATGACCAGTGACAAGAGTTTGTTTAGTAATTTGGAGGAGAAAGATCTCCAGATACTCATAGTGATGCGTAATGATGAAAAGTATAATGTCTCAGGTGTAGGAACAATTATTTTTTAGAGGGAGTATGGAGCTCGCCTTACCTTGACCAATGTCAAGTATGTACTAGGACTGAAAAGAAACTTGGTGTTGATAGCGATGTTGGAAGACAGAGGCTATGATGTAGTCTTCAATAAGGGAAAGTTTTTTCTTAGACACATCATCACTAGACATGTGAAGCAAATCAGTTCACGGGCTAAGAACCTCTATGCTATTGAGGTTCAAGATGCATGCAAACCCTTAAGTAGCAAGGAAACTTATGGAGACTTGCTGGTTGAGAGGAAAAGTATATTACCTCTCAATATGCAGCAATAGAAGAAGTATCAGATGATTGTGGAGGATCCACAATTGGCACAACAACTTAAGGAGGTTGTGGAGCAGCCACAATAGGGGAAGCTGAGAGGAGATCAAGTAGAGACATATACTCATGCAGAGACCTCCAGTAGGGGGAATCTTTGAGCCAGGTGGGAAGAGAGATCACATGCAGCCATACGTCCAGGTAGGAGGTGGGGTGATGTGGAGTAATCGACCCAAGGAGGAGGGGTAGGATCCTTGAGGTACCCAACCTCTTTGATTCGACTTTGTTACAGGAGCCCCGATGAGGAGTAGCACGAGTGAATCATTGGGTAGAGATAGATGCAGATGGAGTGGCAAAGAGAGCTACAATGCGGAATCCCAAGACAGCGCAGAGCTAGTAGGTTGTAGCAATGCAAGAGGCACAAGTGTGTTGCACCAATGTAGGATGGCACAAAGAGGTGTGCTACGGTGTGAGATGTATGGAGATGGTGTAGTAGCTCAAAGTTCAGAGAGGGAGCACTTGTCAATAGTAGGTAGAGCTTCAACACCAAAGTATGTTTCTAGCCTAACAGAGAGGTCAGTTGGGATTTTTTTTCGTTTCTAGTGTTGCTGGAGCAACCACACTTGGTAGAAGTGTTTCATGCAGAACATTCTGAAGGTACAAGATCGGGTTCGAGAGGAAGCCTCTCTTGTTGAGAGGGAGTGTTGAAAGTGGCAACAAGAAATGCTAAAAATAGCACTTTGGGTACCAATGCTAGATTGGACAACAGGGAATGAAAAATGGAAGTGCTAAAAATAGCATTCTATTTTTAGCAGTTCAATATGGATTCCTGTTCTAATCAGTCCCTGGACTAGAAATAGGAAGTAGAATTTGAATTTGATATTAACAATAGTTTTTAAACTAATTAATTAATCCATATTGAGTTAATTAGTTAAGGAAAAACAAACTTGAAGTCTATGTGAGGATATGCAACAGTTTATCTATTAATTGAGGAATTTATCCATCAATTAAAGAGATAAGGATGAGTTGTAATTAGTTGGCTTAGTTAACTGAGTCAAGTCTAGTTAGATTAATTTAATAGTTTGTTAAATTAATGAGAGTTCAGTTAGTTAATGCTTGCATGCATGTAACTAATTTATTTTAGATAACTGAGTATTCACTTATGGATAACTCATGCATGTCAGTTTAGACAGAGACCCAGTTGAGATCATAGAAGGGACAGTGTACTATTAGTTGGATGAATATTTTTCCTATAAAGGAAGCTCATCTATGATAAGGATTTATCTCCTTTAGGACTGTGTAGTTGGATCGGAGTTTGGTGAGTGTGTGAAGAGGCCAATTCACACAAGTGGCTGCACTAGACCCCAATTAGAATTGTGCAAAGAACTAGGAGGCTTGGAGGGTAGACCAGAGGTTAAATAGAGGCCTTTGACTAGCTATGAGCAGTAGAGGTATTGGAAAGAGAGCATCATAGTTTTGAGTTGATTCTTTTTGTAATATTTCTTATATTTCCACTGGTATGATAATACAGAGTTGGGGTTTTAGGCTGAGGCTTTCCTCGGGTAAATTCTTCTGTGTTATGTGTGATTGATTCCTTCTTATCAGTTATATGTGTTCTTATTGATGTTGCTCATGTTTGATTAAACTTCTACTAAATTGTTTGTAGAAGTAGATCAAGTGTTTTGCTTTAGTACATTGCATTACCAGGTGATTTACAGTGGAATTTCTACACTTATGAGCTCACAATCTAATGGTCTAGTGCATTCCTGTATGTTTTTGGTAACCACTACATTTTCTCAGTCAGGATGATCATCATTTTCTTTCTCGTGAAAGCGAGAAAGAGGGTTCTGCTACAAACCATCATGGCTTTAGATTCTCTACAAGGAAACTATCGAAACATTCTTTATTTTGTTCACATTTAGTATTCCTAGAGTTAAGGGGTTAAATTTCTTCCCGAAGTCTCTTCTCTTATTTTTGTTCTATCATAATACTCTACCCAGGGTTCTCAGATAAGTTGAGCTCGAACCTAAAATGGCATTTGCAAGTTTTACAGTTGATTATGTCACACCTCAAGAAAAGCAATACATATTAATGTTTTTTTCTTTAATTGTTTCCTTTTTATTTTTACACACAAATGGGACCATTTTATTTCTTTACTATATCTAATTCTTTTCCTATATTTTGTAGGTCAAACCTTATACTTCCAAACCATCGCAGGTAAGAAATTTTCTTTCTTGTCATGATTTAGCTTATTTTTGGGTTTTCTAACCCCAATTCCTCCTAGGTTGACATGATTTTTCCTTGATTTGGTAATTGTGCAGGTGGGTCTTTGACCCTTTCTAAAATATTCTTTAATCTCTCAGTTGCTATTAAGGATGAGCACCAAAATCAGGAACTAACTTTCATGCTCTTCTTCTTTCCAGGTTATTGATTCTTGGTCCATCTTGTAAATGGTTTTTCCTTTAGGGTTATCATTGTATTTACCTTAAGTTTTCAATGTTTGACAGGGGCATGTTGAATCATTGAGTCTTAAGGGTTAACTATAACTTATATGTTTATTTTTGTCATTTGTGTTATTGATGGCTTGACTGCGGCCAACAATATGGCTCTAGGTTCTATTGCAAGATGTAATAGTCTAGCTAAATGGACACAACAATATCATTTTATTTTTTAGACAACATTTTCTTGGA
The DNA here is from genome assembly GCA_000404065.3 of Pinus taeda. Taxonomy (NCBI): domain Eukaryota; kingdom Viridiplantae; phylum Streptophyta; class Pinopsida; order Pinales; family Pinaceae; genus Pinus; species Pinus taeda. Next base: position 121,552 of record APFE031228969.1, on the reverse strand, counting down.
ACTATTTAATGTAACACCCTTAATGAAAAGTATATGTAATAAAAGTTAATAAAGACAAAATAAGACCACGGTTATGGGGCACTTATTCCAAGATGAATGTTAGGCAAAGATACCCTCGTGGGAATCACTAGATGTGTGTTTTGGTTAAGGAAATTGGCAAAGGCTAAGGCAAAGGCATTAAAAGGAAAAAAGGTATTTAAAAAAATTATGAAAATAAAGGAAATTAGGAGAAAAGGAAGGCAAAATGTCACAGGTTGCATGTGAGTAGGAAATTGAAGGAAAATAATGGAAAATGAAGAAAATATAGGCCTCATGCATAAAACAATTTCTAAGGATCGGTTCATGGATTTTGTCAAGTTCAAGTTTTGAGCTCTCTCATTATTCTCTCTCTCTCTCTCACACACACTTGGTCAATTAGATTTTCTTGGCACACTCTAGTTTTGGAGAAAAGGAATGAAAATCAAGCAAAGGAGAGGAAAAATAAGAAAGGATCAAGGAAAGGAAATTAGGATCAAGCAACTACAATAGGAATACTTGCAGGTAACATTTACATGTGTGATTTCCTAGCTAGTTTAGACATGCATGGCTTTGCATGTTGGTGTATATTTTTGTTGACGGGACAACATGTACCGCCAACAACTAAGGGGTCTCCCTAGTGTGAAGTCCATATTATACCTCACATCGTTCAGGATAGGAGCCCCATCTGGTATGTGGGCTTGGATGCCACCATGAATGTTTTCTGCTCTTGGTTATTAAATGAGAAGGTGCCAAAGTGGGGAATGAATGAAGTGCTTGGGAAATAAAACAAAATCAGCCCAAGATTAACAAATTACAGAAAGAGGTGCAAACAAGTCGCAACAATGATAAGAAGAGATAAATGATGAGAGGAATTAGTCAGCTAAAACCCCATTGGACATAATAAACAGGAACATGTCAGAGCTCAATAGCAAAGTAGTCCACAATAGGTCACTGACATGGCAAGGAACAAATAAACACAGATTCGGAAACGAAACATACATGCAACCACTATGTATTAGAGCATAACATCTTGCGTATATGAAATCACACATACAAATATGGTGAGGTTCCAGAAAACTAATACAACCACCATGAATGAGCATGGGAATCAGTGCCAAAGATAAAAGAAAACATCTTATTAATATGTTGCAATTTCAAATACATATCATGCAATTGGTCAATACCCAATACTGGAACATGGGTTGTTCATACCATTGCTTGATGCTAAAACCCTAGCCCTATTGCAAACCCACGCTCCTAGCTACCAAGAGTTGAGTGGCCCTAGCTCTCAAGCATCTATTGGCTATCTATATTTTCCTCAAATCAAGTTCTAAAGTCCCTGGTAATGAGGCCTAGGGAAATATTTATATATATGAGGTGATTGTTCACCTACCATGACCCTTGGCCTTCCCTCGTTCCCCTTCGGATACACCCATGACTCTTGATTTTGTCGACTTCTTTCTCAAGCCAATAATGATTTTTCCATGCCCATATTAGCCCCAACATAGTGGTTGATGTAATGGTGGTTGAAATTTATGTTATGATGGAAGAGAGAGAGGGGAGTGATGGAGAGGGTCATTAGAAGCACTAGAATGCTTGTTTTCCATGTGTCACAATGATGCAAATGCTTGGTTCTTGAACTGGCTAGTTCTCTTGCCACTATGCTTCACTCACATACATCAATCCTCTGGTGATGTGCCTTGGGGTTATTGAGGGGTTGTTGAAGCTTGCAAGGGACCATCTATCTTGCTGGAGGAGAACCTGAGCTAGGAAAGCTTCCTGATAAAATGTAATTCTTTGCATGGACCAACATCTTGCTTCCTTCTTTCTAGCTTTGAGACTCTTCCTCTACTGATATCGAAGGTACCCTCTAGCCATTTAGGTTGTTGATCTGAGCCACATCTGAGCTATCATCCTCATAATGAGCATTGAATGTGTCTTCATGTCATGCAATGTCGTTTGGTATAATGCTTATAAATTGGATGATATCTTCTTTATGTAAACAAATTTCTCATGACCTTAAACCTGCAAGAACATACAAACATTGATTAATTATCAATATGAATTTACTTAAATAAGATAAGTAGAAAATATAAACAATAATAATAGGCAAGAATTCATGGCCCTTGATATATTATCGTCAAAAGAGATCGGTCTTCCATGGTGCTTTATAATGGCTTTCATCGTTCTTTGTATCATCATTTTAATATGTTCTCTAGGATGTATCCTAGCATATTGCTTGACACTGTATGTTTTAACAGTGATCTTGTCCTTAGGTCGCATATTTAATGAGGAGGTCGCAGATGGGATCTGGGTCACATCTTCACTTGACATCTGTGAGACCTGCAATGCAACTTTGTGATCTGGGAGGAGGTCATAAATCTATCACACAGCATTGAGACTTAGGAAGAACAAAAATTCCCGAATCCATATCGCATGATCCCAATCTACTGAAAGTTACACACCATGTGCTTGTATGGGGAATCGTATTACGAGTTGTCATGGTGATCTTGGTAAAGAGTTACGATGTAACCCAGTTCAATTCACATTGTGGAGTGTGATTTATATGGGAAATTATGACCTTCTCTTAACACTTTCAACATCATCTTGAATTGCATGGCACTATACATGGCTCAAAACATGTTGATGAGTTTCCTTCCCAGCATCACCGCTTTTTTAGTAATATAAATCATGTACTTTTCATTATGATACCTCAACCACTTTAATTTATCATATGCAACCAATAAACACATCATACAATATAATAGACCTCTTCATACAATACGATGGTTGCTAGTTTGGTCGCACCCTACATCCCTTCTGGCAAGCTGGATCACATCTTCGAAATGTGAATTACGGAGGTCACTCAGTCACAAGGTAAGAAGGTCTCTTGTCCAGGTCGCACATTAAGATTTTAATATGTGACTTTGTGAATTATGAGGAGTTGTAATGCGACTCAACAACCTGGCAGGTAGTGCGACCCCCTTGGAGGTCACCAGGTCACAATGCAATGTAGGTTGCATTTCTTGGATGTCCACTTGAGGTCTTTGAGTGTGACTTAGTGACCATTAGTAAAATAGTCGCATATGGACAAAGGTTGCACCTCTAACACTTGTTTGAGGCTCTGAAATTGTGATCTTGTGACTCAGAGAAGTAGCATGGTCACATGTCACATTTAGAGCTTTGTTTGTGAGCATTGTCTCCTACGACTTCGTGACTTGTCCAGCTACTGCAATGGTCGAGTCAAAGTCTCAACCTACCATGTCAATGCAATTATGATGCATTCCTCCAAATCTGTCATGAGATTTTCCCCGTTGTCAAATTGATGGGGAGACATAGTCACGATGTTACATCTGGTAATCATAAGTCCATCATGAAAGCTAACCAGTGCCATGTTTCAGTCAAGACAACTCGACAATTTGAGAGCATGGGGATTCTTTGAACCAAAAGGTGATGTGTTTTCTTTGTATAATAACGTCCCCTCAGGTACATTCCATTTACAACAAGCTAAGGTCCCTACGGGACATGACTTCATTATACACACCTCCACGTATTGGTAGTTGGTTATTACTTATCATATTAAATCTATGAAATGGACCCAGTTCCATTTTCTAGGCTAACATAGCGAGCTTAACAGTGCTCCCCTTGGACTAAAATAGAGATGTGTTGCACACAATTCCCTCCTCCTCTGTGATAATTTTGATTGGTAGGTGTCACATTGGCTTCGACTTGATAACATAGGGTCCTACCAGGTAGGCCCTACTCATCGCTATGTGTTCCCTCATGCCCATACTCCAAAATGTTTGTCAACGAAACAATGGTAACTGATTAAGAAAGAAGATATCCACTTTTTATCTATGAGTATCCCCTGGTGCATAGATGAGGTTATTACCTCTAGTTAAATAATATGATTAACCCCCTCAAAAAAGCAAGGCTACTGATATATAGACAAGAAAGGTCTTGAAGGTATAAAGTCATTCCATGATGTGCTATAGTTTAACTATAATCGTCGAATATGAACCTTGATTGCATTGTGCCCTTTCTTGATCTTCCTTTGTAGCTTGATATTCTTTTTGCAGAGTCAAATTTGGTGGTTAAATAAAACCTCTTCAACGAGATGCTTGAAGCCTTTTCTTTTAAAGTTATGGTTTCAGAGCACTTCCAAATGCATCATTTGGGCCACCCATCATTAATTCCATCATAAAACTTCTTAACACCCTTAAGTATGATGTGTATCCTTGCACTGCTTTAATGAGAGGCACTTTAATAATTACCCACAATGAGTGATTTCCTAACTCCTTGTAATAACACTTAGATTGAGAGAAAGGCTATAGTGGAGTTGTTTACTCATAGTCAAAACCCTTCAAGTTCACATTTGACATTATTTTTGTGATAAATGGTTGCCTTGTTGGATATGTGCCCCAGCCACCTTCCTTTGACCCTTGCAGAGAATATGAAACAAAACCAATTATTTTACCTAAACAACCTACACATCTATATTTGCACATGAAAGCATGTAAAATAATGGAAATAACTGATTAAAGGAAACTAAGTCCTAAGTATTCTAAATTAAGGTATCATGCTTTAATTTAGAAATCAACTCAGTATCATAGCATCTTAACAACCTTACTAATCACTAGTGATCATGGTATTAGATGAGGCCCAAGGTAATTTCCTACTCATGGGATAAACGCCTAGAAGTATTTGTTAGCATACATCATAGGGAGTGAGGACTAGTTCAAAATAGGGTTGGACTTTCAATCACACATTCCAGAGTTATAACGATGCAAGGGAAAGGTATAATCCCCACAGACCTATTACAAATGTTCAAGTGAAGGATCCACCAAGGGCCTAAGGAAAATGTTCTACTATGACTCCCACGATGATACCATTTGATGCTGAGGAGAGTGCACCCCTAGAGGAATGTGAATTTGGTGACAACAGGGGGGGAATCACTCTTCTGACAATCTACAGTTTCTCCTAAACCCTAATATTGTCACTCTCATGGGAAGCCACCTTGAATGCATTCCTATTGAAATATAGGAAATCCACTAATCACAGCGTGTATTATGCGAATATGATCTTTAAAATCATGAGAAACTCTTAATGCATTAATGAATCCACTAACCTTCAAAAACCTAATGCGATCCTAAGGCCTATATCTGAGACAAACATGATGTGTGAATGCAATGAATGAAATGTGAGTGGGCACACCAAAATGGGGACGAGAAAGGCAAAGTCACAGGGAGAGCAATTGATTAGGGCCTTATTGAAAAACTAGTAGCTTGGGGTGAGTGGTGGGGTACCCAAAAACTAGTAGCTTGGGCTGAGTGGTGGGGCACTTATTCTAAGATGAATGTTGGGCAAATAACACATGGCTTAGAAACCCCTGAACCGGACTAGGGTTTATGGTAAAGCTAGATTTTGTGTTGCCTCGAATGGCTTAGGAATCCTTGCCGATGAAAGGTAGGATATACAGTAAAGCCTAGAGGTGATTTTCTCCCTGTTGAGCCTAGTAATCTTGGGTTTGGGATATGAGGTAAATCCTAGAGAGTGGGTCTCGATTAGGGCCTAGTGATCCAGTGTGGATTGCAGTAACGAATAAGAAATTGGGGTCTCTATGTAGGGCCTAGTGATCTTGGTTTGGATTGTAGTAAATCATGAGAGAGTACGAGACAGAAAAATTCCTCACGGTGTAGGTGGATAAATCCGATGGCATCCATGCTTATTTGGCCTAGTGATCGGGTGGAGATCACGGTAAAGCCTGTTATGATACGTTTATTATGTTGGCTTAGTGATCCGAGATGGATTACGATAAAGCCTGGTTTCTATTGATGAGGGTGAGGTGGTTTAGACTTGGTATGCCCTGGTTGGTTCTTTAGTTTGAGTCCCACATTCAAGCTTGGAATATGGCACGGTGGTGAATGGTTGAAGAGAGATTTGGCTCAACCATATTATTGTCAGGTCGAACATGGAATTCCCATCCCAGGTCTGGCTTTTACATCATTAATGAAGGGTTATTTCTCCTTATATTTCTATGAGTATTTTCAAGGATTATATGTGGTCTATATGAAAATACTTTCAAGAGTATTTCTGTTGTTATTATGTTGGTTATATGTGTGTTTTATGACAATAGATATGTATGGTTGTCAACATGTTTTTACTTGTAAATGAAGGGATAATGTATCCATGTCCTAATAGATGGTAATGCAACAAATGACATGAGGGAACAATTTGTTTCTAACCATCAATTTGAAAGGATCAAACGATGTCAAATCATTAGGGTTATACCTAACCAACTTACCCCTCTATGGGCGATACTTTGTCATTCTTTGCCAGTTGAGTTTGGGATTTTTCTCCGCAACAGATAGCCTCTATGGTAGCCAAGAAGGTTTGAACCCTCGCCACATGGTTGTTGGCCTTTTCTCATGGTGAATCAGGTAAAGGGGATTCTCTTACGGTTTATCTTCTCACTGCATTATGCACAATTCTTTTGAAGGGTTGCAGCATGGTGATTAACTGTGCATGGTGGTTTGCAGCATTGGCCCTAGACTTTCGTATCTAGAGAGGTTTTTATGTTTGGCTCTCTGGAGGTGGGACAGATACGCATCGCTGAAGGCCAAGTAATCCCTTCGCAGACTTATGAAAGATTGCTCCCTTTGAATATGTTCATGGTGTCGATTAAAGATTTGAACCGGGGTAAATTGGTTTGAATTGTCGGGATGCCAATGAGGTTTCGAGATTATGTCTCATTCGTAGGTATGCCTTATCGGTTGTTCATTTATCTCTCTTTTGTTCAGTTAATATTTTGCGTTTCAAGCTTTTAACTCAAAGTGTAATGGCTTGATACACGTATACTATTGCCTTCAATTTATTTGGAGAAAACACTCAGAGGTCGAACCCTCACCATGTTCTTCATCGTATGTATAGGCTGGGTCTCCTCTGGTCATGATACTACTCTTAAGTTGTTCTGAGGTTAGGGACAAAATCCATTCATCATTGCAAGATTATGGCTCATGGGTCTAGTTTAAAATTAGGGTTAAGGGTTTTTCATGGTTTACATCTATTCATAAATCAACTCTTTAATATTCGGTTAAAATTTTTACCTCGAACATAGTAGGTCTGAAGTACTGTTAATGATGGATTTTTTTTAATTGCTCTACGTCGTTGAATGTTGGGTTAAACTCAAATTACTTCCTTGAAAACAAATGCTACATAAATTTTATTACTCTTCATGAGGTTTCTTTCTCATTAATTCTCCTTTTTCGATTAAGATATGCAATTTATGAAAATCAAACTATTCATGAGTTTTCTTTTGCATTAATTCTCTGTTTTTGATAAAGATATACATTTTATGATAATCAAACTGTCCATGAGGTTTCTTTCACATTATTCTCTGTTTCTGATTAAGATATACATTTTATGAAAATCAAACATCTGAAGCTTGGTATTCGTAGTATATTGATTATAGGGGATATTCTCATAATTTACTGCCTGATAGGAAATATCTTTTGTTTCTAATAGCCTGTAGGATTACAATAGAAATAGCATAGTTTGCAAAGGCTAACACCTTCTCCCTGAGATTGTAATTTTCCGTTATATGCATAAACATAAAAGGTACTCGGTTAATGCTTGTTATGAATCATAGTCTTGGCTCATTCTTGGATCAACTTGTTTTAATTTTCTAAATGATTCCTTATTTCCAATAGCCGATGACTATTACTATAGCACTGATTTTGAATCTACACAAAATTCGCTTCTATCTGATTAAGTTATTTGATTGGTTTTTACTTATCTGTTTGGTGGACAATTATTCTTTAGCAAATCATTGTTTTACCTATATGTTTGATCGTCTCTTCCTCCCAACCACAATTCTGGCAATTATGTCCAGACTCTCCCTCGAGCACTATCTGTGTTCCACACTGGATTAACCAAATACAGTCCATACCTTGGGCATCAGGGTCTCTGCCCAGCCTCAAGTCCTGTACTTGTTGGTTTTAATTTATGGGTTTTCCTAATTACTTTAAACCCTAACCAATATCTACTCCTTTGTAAGAAATTGAAATTAATGCACAACGGAACTTACTTTCCATCTTCAAAAGCTCCTGGTCTTGACTTGAGTTATTGGCTCTTGAATCCTTCCAAGAGCTTGCAATCCTTTTCTCTGGCTATCCTTGATAGAGTATCAAGTCTTCAATGGAGCAGATAATTTTTCTGAGTGATTGCAAGCCTTGGAGACTCAGCCCTTTTATAGTAGTGCAAAACCCCAATCCTAGGGCAGCCAAAATTTAGCTGAAATAAGTCTGTCAAGAAATTTTGACAGCCGAAATTTAGCTAAAACAAGTCTGTCAAGAAATCTGGACAACCGAAATTTAGCTGAAACAAGTCTGTCAAGAAATCTGGACAGCCAAAATTTAGCTGAAATTTATTACTGCTATTATTTAATCAACTATAATCAGTCCATTAACAATTATAATTGTTTAACATTATTCTATATGTATTCGTATCCAAATCCTTATTTAAATACGTACAATGCCTTGATTTAATTAATCACATTATTTGGCATATTTTTAATCATTACATAGATGTAATCTTGCGACAGTATTTGATATCATAATCATAATGCACGTATGTCCAACCTAATTATTGTAATTAGACGTCTCTAAATCCAACAATCTCCCACATGCACAAGTGCAACCTTTTGATTATATATCCTTAACTTTATTGCATGCAACTTTTCTGTCTTTCCTTATCGTATTTCTTAAACAATTCCGTCCATCAATTATGCTAACAAAGGACTTAAGCAGCATTTGTCACATTTATTCGCAACTAAACCGACATAAATCACGCTGCCAACATAACTGAATGACATGAATCTGATTTGGACATATAGTTTAGAAATTACACGCAAGTGTGATTAGACGTGCCTATTTCTAATTGAGTCACCTTTACTTTACTGTATGAGGCCAAAAATTTAAACTTTAAAAAAAGAAATAATGAAACTGAAACTGAATGCAACTTGTATATATCATCAAAAATGTTTGCAATTGCATTACATAGAACATCAAAAACAAAACTTAAAACATATTAAGACTCCCACATTTTCTAATCATCCTAAACAGATATTACACCCATACAAGCAGCATGTTGGTGAAACTTCTTGGGTGGTAATCCTTTAGTAAGAGGATCCGCAATCATGGAGTCTGTACCTATGTGTTTTATACATAATTCATTATTCTGCACTCTCTCTTTTACAACCAAAAAACTTAATGTCAATGTACTTCGAATTTGACGAACTTCGGTTGTTGGTTGCGTATAACACTGCTGAATTGTTGTCACATAATAATTTGAGTGGTTTCTGAATAGAATCCACAATTTTCAGACTTGTGACGAAGTTCTTCAGCCATACGCCATGATTAGATGCTTCAAAGCATGCAACAAATTCAGTTGCCATAGTGGAGGAGGCTACCAATGACTGTTTAGCGCTCTTCCATGACACAGCACCACCTGCCATCATAAAGATGTATCATGATGTTGACTT
>APFE031228969.1:82878-109830 GCA_000404065.3 Pinus taeda | reverse complement strand
TATCTAGATACAGAACTTAAATTAACTTCAGAACAAACTAAAGCAAGAGACATACCTTTCTTTGCCAACCACGCATGATAGTTGGTGCAGAATTTCTTTGTATGTCCTGGCGCTTTGCAGAAAAGACAGTTCTTCTCTTCTGATTTCGCAGAAGTATCTTCCCTTTTGCTTTTCTGTGTGGCATTGTTTGCAGCTACCTTGGTAGGTCCCTTTTCCTTGGCAGTAAACTTGCGCTTCTTGCCTTTACCCTTAGGATTAGATGTTACTACATGAGCACTTTATCCCTTAGTCATTTTCTGTCTCTCTTCCTCCTGCACCAACTGAGCCTCAAACTCAGGTAGTGTCCATGTCTCTCTTTGACAATTATAAGTCATCTTGAATTGACTAAAGTTAGATGGGAGGGACAGAAAAATGAACTCAATGAGAACCTCATCAGAGATTTCATAATTATGCCCTCTCAAGGCACGTTGCAGTCTTGTCATCTCAATGACATGCTCTCCAACCCCTTCTTTTCCCTTGTATTTTATTGTTGCCAACTTCACAAAGAGTGTACTAACTTTAGTCTTTTTACTCTTTGTGAATTTTTCTTCAAGGGCCTTAAGGTATTTAATAGTGCCTGTCTCTGTATCAGGTATGATGCCTCGAAAAGTCTCATGGATCGTTTGCTTCATCACCATTATGCACATGCGATTTGAATGCTCCCATCTAGCAATATCAGCCTTCTCTTGAGGAGTTACCTCACTCTCTTTATTAGGCTTGGGGCGATCAAATCTCAGTGCTGTGTCCAATTGCATGATCCCTAAGACTAATTTCAGCTTTCCCTCCCACTGTTTGAAATTGTTCTCCATGAGGGGCTTAATCTGACTTAGACTTGACATTATGTTTGGATCTGAAAATTTCAAGAACAAGGAAATAATTTAGATACAATGCGTCACGATTTGATCCTTAATCATAATTCTAAAATCTATCTAAAGGCATGTGTAAAACTATTTTCTCCATTAAAACTTTAGCCAAAACACCATTCAGTAATGAAACACCTTTGGGTGCAATCATTTCCTTTAGGCACTTTGGTGTAGTGAATAAAGTACAAACATTCAACCTTTTTGTCAATCTACCTTTGGGTCAGACCAACATATCCTTGAACTAACGACCAGGCCAGTCCATGTGTGTTGCAACTTATTTTTTATACACTACCCTTATGCACCAAACAACTTAGCAGGCGCCAACCCTCCTTTTGGAAAGCTAACACCCACGTCCATTGCCAGCACGTCATTTCAACTTGTCATGAGTCATCCTTGCAATCGTCTTACAGAGAGCGGTTCGTTTGCGAACATCAATGCTTGACTCATGCGAAAACAACACATGTATACTTAAAAAACGCCTTTAGTTAGATTCCAAAATTAGTAAAACTTTAGCAATTTCTACAATGATTACTTTTTAGAAATGCTTCAATAATTTATTTAGAGAGTACTAAATAATTTTATGGTTGCCATGATTATCATCATTGTGATAAAATCCGAATTTAGTATTATATCAATAATTAACGTTAATACAAATTTTATGCCATAATTAGCATTATTGTGATAAAATCTGAATTTGGTATTATATCAGTAATTAACGTTAATACAAATTTTATGCCATAATTAGCATTATTGTGATCAATTTAGAATTTAGTATTATACCCTTTAATTGGTGTTAATACCAATTTTAAATAATATCTAAATTCTAATAATTAGCCTAAATATAGCATAATATATATAGTAATTATAGTAATTATAGTTATTATAACCTAAATTATAATTACTATAATTACTCACAATTACTTCTAAGGTCTGGTAAGATGGTAAAATAATCTGAAGTCTGATTTAGAATTATTTTTGTCGTTCCAATTATCTTGAACCATTATATACATTATACTTCATTATACTTCAGCATTATTTTTCGTACATAGTACTTCGTTTATTCAATATGTTTCAGCATCTCATTCTCCGGTGGAACCCTGGCCACTTTAGACACATTTAGGTTAAAGAATCATTTATCTAAGCTGACATGACATGATATCTACCATTTATAATTTAATACCTATTATGACCCAATACGATCCAAAGATCAAAGCTGTGGCTGTGAGTACTACACTATTTATTCGCACCAATGGATAAACATGCTCGCAGAGGCATGGTCTGTATGTGAGCAGTTGTTAACACCCACCGCCAGCCAAAATTCAAGAAAATAGAAAAAAATGTCGAAATTCAGAACGAAAATGGTCCCACGTAGATGTTGTGTATTTCCAACCATGAGACCAATTTTTGGCACAGGCACACAGATATATCAGAAATAAATAAAAAAAAATTGCTATTGTAATTTCCTCGGAGATTTCTATGTCAAGAAAACCAAAGTGAACCATAGTTTTTGAACCTCTAAAACAAGATCTTTAAAAAATACACAATTTCTAACTGAATTCTATTTATATTCTATATGAAAAGCCCTATAAACCAGGTACATTCCAGATTAAAAGACCACCTCTCTATAAATATTAACAATGTCCAGATAATTCTACAAAATTACAAATACATATTTCCAATTATAAGAGAAAGAGAAAATTATTTTCCCAGAGTACAAAAGCGAGACATTATAGAATAAAAATATCTGCAGTTCTGTCCCGAGACATAATAGAATAAAAATTATCTGAGGTTCTGTCCAGATGGGAATACATACCTAATAGACACAGAGCGCATGTAAACCAAAACATGGGCCACAAAGACTGGGTCACGTATTTTCAAGCCTATGCGGACCAAGCTGGATATTTAAACCCTAAACTGCAATTTCTTACATAAGGGCGCTCTGATATCACTTGTTGGTTTTAATTTATGGGTTTTCCTAATTACTTTAAACCCTAACAAAGATCTACTCCTTTGTAAGAAATTGAAATTAATGCACAGTGGAACTTACTTTCCATCTTCAAAAGCTCCTGGTCTTGACTTGAGTTATTGGCTCTTGAATCCTTCCAAGAGCTTGCAATCCTTTTCTCTGGCTATCCTGGATAGAGTATCAAGTCTTCAATGGAGCAGACAATTTTTCTAAGTGATTGCAAGCCTTGGAGACTCAGCCCTTTTATAGCAGTGCAAAACCCCAATCCTAGGGCAGCCGAAATTTAGCTGAAACAAGTCTGTCAAGAAATTTGGACAGCCGAAATTTAGCTGAAACAAGTCTGTCAAGAAATTTGGACAGCCGAAATTTAGCTGAAACAAGTCTGTCAAGAAATCTGGACAGCCGAAATTTAGCTGAAATTTATTATTGCTATTATTTAATCAACTATAATCAGTCCATTAACAATTATAATTGTTTAACATTATTCTATATGTATTCGTATCCAAATCCTTATTTAAATACGTACAATGCCTTGATTTAATTAATCACATTATTTGGCATATTTTTAATCATTACATAGATGTAATCTTGCGATAGTATTGGTTATCATAATCATAATGCACGTATGTCCAACCTAATTATTGTAATTAGACGTCTCTAAATCCAACAATACTTTCTATTGACTATCTTGTTCTGCAAAATCCCACTGGTTTTTCCTTCTCCCTCCCAACTCTCGGATTCTTTTTCCCTCTCTTCCCTTTTTTAGGTAAAAAGTAACTATCTTTTCTTCGGAATCGTTTCTTTTAATTAAGATAAATAGTTGTTATTTATTAAAACATCATTAACAAAATTTTTGATAAACACAACATATATGGCACTCTAGCCTCAATTGGTTAAGATTAAATCATTAACATGTAATAAAGTCTAATTTAACATTTAACAAAATTAAATTAGTAACTTTAGTCCTTTTAAGTGACTTGGGGATGTTACAAAGGTACTTTTCACTGCCAATGTGAATTCGCTCACAGTTAGTCACTTTTAATACGTGAAAGAACTCTCCATAGAAAGTAATAATGAGTTAAATACTTGAGTGGCCTTTACAGTAAGGTAAATAACATAAAAACATGGTGACCATTGCAAGGAATTCTTTTTTAAGATGGAAAATATATCTTCCGAGGATAATCGCATGTTAATTTGGCCAATATTAATAGAAATATTTGAGAAAAAATTTCGAGAACTTAATTATTTTTATAGATAAATTTGTAACTTTTTGTATAACCTTCCATTATTAGCTGACGTGGTTTTGCTATTTGTTCTAGTTCCTCAAGTTTGGAAGAACCAATTAGAACATTAATTTAACACTATGACATTGTTCAATTTACCATCTTAAGTTGGTTGATCTAGTTGATCCAATTGCTTTATGGCAAAAAAAACCAAATTTTATTATATTTTCGATTTATAATTCTAAGCAGAAGAGTTCAAACTTTTTATAATATATGGTATTCAAATTTTTTGTTTTAATAAATTTTTTAATATGATTTGTTTTATATAAACATATATTAATTGTGTCATACAATCAAAGTGAACATATATTAATTGTTTCATAATTAAATGGGAGTTACCGGCAACATAAGTGAACATATATTAATTGTTTCATAATTAAATGGGAGTTACTGGCAACATATAAAATTATAAATTATATTGGATGAATGTCTTTTCTTTCAACGTGCTTCTCTAAACAAGCTTCGTATTAACGCAATTGAAAATGCATTGCATTCGTTGATTTTCAAGTACCAACCACCGTTCCGGTAGGCAATGGAATCAGTAATAGACAATGCAGTCACATTAATATTATTTTAACCATTGTTCATTCTAAATAGTTGATTAGGTAGAGTTAATAATAAAATTAATGAGAAAAATGTGTGTTTTAATGTGTTATTATTTTTAATTTAAATGGTTAGTGTGATTTGTAAATTTATCTAAATATTTTTAGAGTATGAAATATTATTATGTATTAAAGGTTACAAATTTTTTAATACATTTTTTCCTTTATAAAAATTTATAATGTTATTTTATATTTTGAATAAGAAAGTTATATTTTTAATTAAGAAAGAGAAGTTCAATTCATTTTCACTAACTACTAGTTATATGGGTGAAAAAAATCTATAAGAAAAATGCTTAAAGATCTGTGAATATAAGGAATTGTTAAAAGTAGAGTATGAGGTAAGATCAAATCAAAAGTGTATGTGCAACTTTTGTAAATGCATATAGATATGAAAATGTGCATATATGGAAGTTATATGTGGAAATCGAGGTGCTTTTATAAAAGTTGACTTCTATATGTGTGCATGCATATTTATGTGTATATAGATAAACACAGACATATGGAACAAAAATTTATGTGTATATAGATAAACACAGACATATGGAACATGATTTTGTGTATGCGTAGTTTGTATATATCCACATAGATATGGAAACACATATATAGAAGTCAACTTTTCTATATGCACTTGTATTTTTGTGTATGTGTGACTTTTGTATATGTATGCTTCTATATCTATTTGCATATACAAACGTTGCACATATATGGAAGATGACTTCCTGATATGCAAAGCATCTATATATGCACATGGATATGGAAGTCACACGTATGTGGAAATGCAAGTGAATATACAAAACATGACTTCCACATATGCAGGACTATGTGGTCCACTATGATGCTCAAGTAAATGTGTGTAGTTTGAGCTAGAATGGAAATGAAATAATAAGAATGAGTTTGTTTTTAATCGCACATAAAAAAAAATGGACATGAGTTAATTTTAATCTTGTGAATGCATTTTTGCATATGTGTGACTTTTGTATATGCATGCTTCCAAATCTATGTGCATATATGAAATTTGTGCATATGTAGAAGTCATCTTTCAAATATGTGTATAGATATGAAAAGTATGCATATATAGAATATGGCTTCCACGTGTGTGACTTTCATATATGTGTGCTTCTTTATCTATGTGCATATACATCATTCCACATATACGAAAATCATCTTCCATATATATGCATTTTCTATATATGAACATAGATATGGAAACATGCATACACAAAAGCCACAAATATGGGGAAATATGAAAGTGAATATAAAATGTTGATTTCTATATATATTCTTGCATATTATGTGCATATACAAAAGTTTTTCATATATGGAAGATGGATTTTGTATGCAAATATATATGGAAGCCAATATATACAAAAGTCGCACATGTGGAAATGCAAGTGCATTTATGAAAGTCAACTTCTATATATGTGGTTTCATTTATATAAGCATATACAAGAGTTCACACATATGGAATATGGCTTATGTATATGTGTGGTTTTTGTATATGCACATAAATATGCAAGCACATATATATAATTGAATTTCATATATGCACTTGAATTTTTGCGTGTGTAACTTCCGTATATGCATGCTTCCATATCCATGTGCATATATAGTAGTTGTGAATATACAAAATCCATTTTTTGCATATGCCCAACTTTTATATTTGCACGTAGATATAGAAGTCTACATATATAGAAGTCACACATATGTAGAAATTCGCATGCATAAATGAAAAATGACATTTACAAATGTGTGACTATGTGGTTCACTATGATGCCCAAGTGAGTGTTTGGTGTTTGAGTGAGGATGAAATGCAAGAATAAGAATGAGTTTTTTTTAATCACACATAAAATAAAATATAAAAAGGGTTAATATTAATCATGTGAATGCATTTCTATATATATGTGACTTCCATATATACATGCTTCCATTTCGATGTACATATAAGTTGTGCATATACAAAATTGAACATATCCAAAAGTCATATTTCTTATATGCACACCATTATATGTACACATAGGATATGGAAGCATACATATATAGAATTCAATCATATGTAAAAAAGAAAAAATGCATTTCAGAAGTCAACTTCTATATATGTGCTTACATATCTATGTGCATTTACAAAAGTTATGCATATATGGAAAATCGATTTTGTATATGAATAACCTATGTATATGTGGATAAATATGGAACCATGCATATAAAAAAGTACACATATGTGAAAATAAAGGTACAATTAAGAAATTTAATATCTATATATGTGTTTGCATAACTATATGCATACACATAAGTGCACGCATATGGAATATGACTTCTATATATGTGTAGCTTCTCTTTATGCACATCGATATTTAACAACATATATAAAAGTAAAATTTCTTATATTCTATTGCATTTTCACATATGTGTGAGTTATGTGTATGGACGATTCCATATCTATGTGCACATATAGAAGTTGTGCATACACAAAAGATGGCTTTTGTATATGTGAACTTCTATATATGTACATAGATATGGAAGCATGCATATACAAAAATCACACATATGCATAAATGAAATTCAATATATTGAATGTGACTTATGCATATGTGTGCCTATGTGATCTCCTATTGTGCCCAAGTGAGTATGTATTTTCTACTCTTTAATGGGAATTCAGCTAGGGAATGTAGTTAGTAAACATGGACTTCTCATGAAGATTGTTTTCATAGCAAATCTACTGCCTCCAATCTCATTTCAATAGTATGGTGCGAGACTGATACATGTTAGGTACGTTGAGGATCATGTAAATTTTAGGGGGAGGGGAATGTAATTGTAACATCCCTAGTCAAAATTCATGAAAAAATATATAAGACCAAGGTTGATGGAACACTTATTCCAAGTTGAATGGTGGGGGAAACATCCTAATGGATGTTGATTCAATTTATCATATAGCTTAGGAAATTGAAAAAGGTAGTGACTAAGACTTTGTAAATAAAAAATGGAATTTTTGGCACATTTATTTATGAAAATAAAGGAAATTAAGAGAAAAGGAAGACGAAAAGTCACAGGTTGCATGTGAGGAGGAAATTAAAGGAAAATAATGCAAAATGAAGAAAATAGAGCCCTCATTCATAAAAAGGTTTATGAGGATCAATTGGAAAGTTCTTAATCAATGTAAGCTCTTGGCTCAATCTTTTGTTATGGTTATGCATGGGATCAAGGAAGGAAAATTGTAGGCTTTAACCTCGTACAAAAATTACCTGCATACGAATTCTAAAACATAGAAAATAAACAACGTGAGAGCATAACACATAAAACACATATACATAGAGATTTCCCCTAGATCCCAAAAACTGGGAGTACCATCTTGATTTTTCATTATGTTCCTTTCAATGTTACAATACGTATTTATACATCCTAAAGCATCCAATACCATGGACCGAAAACCATCGCGTCCAAAACCATGTGCAAAAAATCATGCACAAAACCAAACCCCATAGAGTGGGGTTACCTACACCCCTCAAACCACCGGTGACTCCCACCGCTATGCAATCACCATAACGAAGGGGGGGTTTTGCCCCCCTTCTAACCCCTGGTTAACTACATGGGTTAGTCGTGGAAAGAATATAACACAACCCAACAACAAGATTCATTGCAAGTATCAATTTGCATGTGTATTTTCCTTTCTAGATTTGGCATGCATGTTATTGTATGTGGTTATTTTGTTGTTATGGCATGGGATTTTCTAGGTTTAACAGTGTTTTTAGCCTAGCTTTTCCATTTCCCAATAGCCATGGTGTGATGGGGTTCTCATGTTTTGGTTGAGCTAGATTGTTGGATGGATTTGAAATTGAGTGGGGTGGATCTCCAAAATGATAGAACACATGGCCTAGTAACCCCTGAACCAGATTATGGGTTGCGGTAAATCCAGATTTTGTGTTGCCTCAGATGGTCTAGGAATCCTTGCCGGTGAATGACAGGATATACAATAAAGTGTAAAGGTGGTTTACTCTCTGTTGGGCGTAGTAATTCTGAGTTTCGGATATGACGTAAAGCATAGAGTGTGGGTCTCGGTTTACGGCCTAGTGATCTAGTGTGGATTGTGGTAAAGCCTGAGAGATGGGGGTCTCAGTGTAGGGCCTAGTGATCCAGGTTTGGAAGCCGATAAATCCTGAGAGACTAGTAGACAAGAAAATTACTCACAGTGTAGGTGGAGAAATCCGATGGCATCCATGCTTGCTTGGCCTAGTAATTGGGTGGAGATCACGGTAAATCCTATTATGATATGTTTATTGTGTTGGCCTAGTGATCTGGGATGGATTACTGTAAAGCTTGATTTCTATTGATGAGGGTGAGGTGGTTTGGCCTCGGTATGCCTTGGTTAGTTCTTTGGTATGAGTCCCACATTCATGCTTGGAATATGGCATGGGGATGAGTGGCTAAAGAGAGATTTGGCTCAGCCATTCTATCGTTAGGTGGAATGTGGAAGTCCCATCCCGGGTTTGGTTTTTTCATCATTAATGAAAGGTTATTTCTTCTTGTATTTCTATGAGTATTTTTATGGATTGTATGTGATCTATATGGATGTACTTTCATGAGTATTTATGTTGTTATTATGTTCATTATATGTGTGTTTTATGACAACAGTTATGTATGGCTCTCAACATGTTTTTACTTTTAAATGAATGGATAATTTATCCATGGCCTAATAGATGGTAATGCAACAATGACATGAGGGAATAATGGATCTTAGAGATCATCAAATAAGTACACACATGAGATGAGTAACCAGAAAAGGTAAAGTAAATGGACTTGAGGTGTCATATGGTTTAACTAAGTTGGAAAAAACGATTCTCAATGTTGTGCATGTTGTGCACAAATAAGGAAGTTCTTTTCACCTAGACCTTATGTTATCTAGTAATTATTTTTATGATCATTATTATGTTGATGTTTATATATGTATACATGTATGCATGTATGTAATTGTCTGACAGGAAGATGATTGTTTTATGCTAATGGTTATACATATATGTATGTATGTATCTATATCAAAGTCTGATAGGATTCTCAAGGATTGTTCTTGTGGAGAATTGATTTGTTGTGCAGGAGAATGAGATGAAGAGATTCTTGGTTTATGAGGAATCAAGTGGGAAGAGTAGCCTGACAAATACACAACGTCAGTATCATATGGTTATGAGTTGATATTACTTGATTATATTATATCTATGTTATGGACATGTTATATCGAGGGATACAACAATGAAGTGAAAGTAGTGTGGTCTGCAACTTGTAGGGACAAGCATGGATAAGACGTTGGAAGCAAGGTTGCTTGGTAAAGACAGTGTGGTTTTGGATGTGTGGTACTATTGTTGTGCACATGTTGTATATGTGATGTTATGTGCATGTAGTGTTGTGCGGATATTGCATATATGGTGTTGTGTATAGATGATGCTATGTACATGTTGGATATGTAGTGCTATGTACAGGTGGTGTTACATGCATGTTGTACATGTGGTGAGATGTACATATGGTGGTGTGCGCATGATTGTACAAGTGGTGTTGTGTGCATGTAGTGTTGTGTACATGTTGTACAAGTGGTGTTGCGTGCAGGTGGAGTTTTGTACATGTCATGCATGTGGCACTGTGTACATATGTTGTCACGTACATGTCGTGCGTGTGGTGTTGTGTACATGTGGTATTGTGTATACATTTTATAGTAGTGCAGTGTACATGTGGTGTTGTGTACACCTTCTGTAGGTGGTGTTGTTTACATGTGATGTTATGCACACGTTGTGCAGGTGGTTGCAGTGTATAAGTGGTATTGTGTACATGTGTTTAATATGGTATTGTTGTAGATGCATGTTTTGCATGGTGTTATATGGCGTGTGTAGTTGTATGTGTTTGATGCACACTATGTGTATGTGCACATGGTTTAGGAGAAGGCACTGGGTGTTTTTCTGGTGTGGAAACCAATTTGAAGTGTGTACGAAATAAAGACAAAGGTAGAAGCTAAGGATTGATGAAAGGATAAGTGTCAACATTTTATTTCAATTTTATTATACATGTGATTGATGATTCCAGTCTATGATGATTACATGTAATCTATGATTCTGGTTTATGATAGTTACGTATGATTTATGATGTTGATCTATGATGGTTGTGCTTTGAGCTAACTTGATGTGATATGTTTATACATGGTGATTTGGTCAAAGATGTTAGTTTGAATTGTTGTGATAGGAAGTAAACAAGATTGCAAGTATACCTTATTGATGAGCTACCAATGAGGTATGATTTGAGGTTATTTCAATTTATTAGAATCTAATGGAAATTATGTGCCTAGAATAGGAATGCATGAGCATGCCTAGTTGGGTGGTTGAAATCAACTGCAAGAATTAGAAACAATAATGAAATAAATTGGAACATGTAGTAGTATACTGGTAGAGTACCTCAAGAGCAAGGCCATTGTGGGACACTCGTACCCAATAGTGTCCATTGATTTCCATGAGCATGCTATGATTGATATGATGGTCTTGAGGCAGGTATATGCCTTTTTTTTTAC
Organism: Pinus taeda; assembly: GCA_000404065.3. NCBI lineage: Eukaryota > Viridiplantae > Streptophyta > Pinopsida > Pinales > Pinaceae > Pinus > Pinus taeda. The sequence continues at coordinate 98,539 of APFE031228969.1, read as the reverse complement.
CTTCTCATGTGAGGAAGCTTTGCCTAGGGATGGATCACCCGGGATAGGGGATGTCAGGGAGCTTGGAAGGTGAGTGACTACACGGAAGGGGGTGAGCAGATTTCTTGATGGACTATGTATCAAAGAAGGGAAGGTCACGGATATGTTTGTTTTAGTCATTAGCATTGCTAGATGGAATAATATGAGCATTGAGGGTGTGCCCTAGAACAATGAGATGGTAATTGTTCACTGAGAGGACAAGTGGTGCTGGATTATAGCGTTGGACATTAGATGCAGATCTGACTTTCTAGTAGATTCTGGAATTTCTGGGAAGGAGGTGAGTCCTGGTGTTACTTTGAGGGTGGAGGTGTGATCCTCTAGATTCCCTTATTGATTGATACAGGCATTGTATCCTTTTATTTTCTAGTTTAGAAAATGTGAATATTTGTATATGTGGTTATTGTAAATACTGTAATGAGTTGTTCTATAAAGCTCCATTGTACAGTATGGTTATTATATTTCCATGTCGTCGTGATGTTTTTCTTTTGAGAAGGTCTTTCATTGTAAATAATGCAATGAGCTAAGTTATAAAGCTTCATGGGTAGTATGTTTGCTTTTCAACAGTCTTGGTATGGTTTAACATCGAGGATGGTGTTCCCTAGGGGGGAGGTTCTATAACAACCCTAGTTAAAATTCATGTAAACATATATAAGATGATGGTTGATGAGACACTTATTCCAAGTTGAATGGTGGGGGAAAATTCTAATAGGTGTTGATTTGGTTTATTATGGATTAGGGAATTGGCAAAGGAAATGACTAAGGCTTTGGAAAGGAAAAATGACATTTTGGGCACATTTATTTATGAAAATAAAGGAAATTAGGAGAAAAGGAAGGTGAAATGTCACGGGTTGCATGTGAAGAGGAAATTGAAGGAAAATAATGGAAAATGAAGAAAATAGAGGCCTTATTCATAAAAAGGCTTCTGAGGATCAGTTGGAAAGCTCTTAGTTAGTGTAAGCTCTTGGCTCAAGATTTTTCTATGGTGATGCATGGGATCAAGGAAGGCAAAGAATGTGAGAGGAAGAAAATATCAAGTAAGGAAAGGCAAGATCAAGTAGCTACAATAGGATTCATTGTAGGTATCAATTTGCATGTGTATTTTCCTTGCTAGATTTAGCATGTATGGTATTGTGCGTGGTTCTTTTGCTATTATGGCATGGGTTTTACTAGGCATAATAGTGATTTTAGCCTAGCATTGCCATTTCTGGATAACCATGGTGTGATGGGGTTCTCATGTTGTGGTTGAGATGGATTGCTGGATGGATTCAAAACTAAGTGGGGTGGATCTCCGAAATGATAGAACACATGGCTTAGAAACCCCTGAACTAAACTAGGAGGTACAGTAAATCCAAATTTTGTGTTGCCTCGGATGGCTTAGGAATCCTTTCCAGTGAAAGGTAGGATATACAGTAAAGCTTAGAGGTGGTTTTCTCCCTGTTGGGCCTAGTAATCTCGGGTTTGGGATATGAGGTAAATCCTAGAGAGTGGCTCTCGATTAGGGCTTAGTGATCTAGTGTGGATTGTTGTAATTACTAAGAAACCGGGGTCTCAATGTAGGGCCTAGTAATCTGGGTTTGGATTGCAGTGAATCATGAGAGAGTAGGAGATAGAAAGGTAGGATATACAGTAAAGCCTAGAGGTGGTTTTCTCCCTGTTGGGCCTACTAATCTCAGGTTTAGGATAAGAGGTAAATCCTAGAGAGTGGGTCTTAGTTAGGGCTTATGATCTGGTGTGGATTGCTGTAATGACTAAGAAACTGGGGTCTCGATGTAGGGCCTAGTGATCTGGGTTTGGATTGCAGTAAATCATGAGAGAGTAGGAGACAGAAAAATTCCTCATGGTGTAGGTGGAGAAATCTGATGGCATCCACGCTTATTTGGCCTAATAATCGGGTGGATATCACATTAAAACCCGTTATGATATGTTTATTATGTTGGCATACTAATCCAAGATGGATTACGATAAAGCCTGGTTTCTATTGATGAGGGTGAGGTGGTTTAGCCTTGGTATGCCTTGGTATGCCTTGGTTGGTTCTTTGGTTTGAGTCCCACATTCAAGCTTGGAATATGGCACAGTGGTGAATGGCTGAAGAGAGATTTGGCTCAGCCATTTTATTGTTGGGTGGAACATACAATTCCCATCCCAGGTTTGGTTTTTGCATCATTAATGAAGGCTTATTTCTCCTTGTATTTCTATGAGTATTTTGATGGATTATATGTGGTCTATATGGCGATACTTTCATGAGTATTTTTGTTATTATTATGTTGGTTATATGTGTGTTTTATGACAATAGATATGTATGGTCGTCAACATGTTTTTACTTGTAAATGAATGGATAATCTATCCATGTCCTAATAGATGGTAATGCAAAAAATGACATGAGGGAACAATGGCTCTTAGCGGTTCTCAGATTAGTATGAGATCCCTATGTCTAATTTTGTTGGTTGCACTTGTATATTACATGCTTGCGACATATTTGACGAAATGTTTGTCATGGCTAGTAGGGGTCTGACTAAGGTCTTGTTTAACTTATTTCTTTTGCATCATTGTTTCCCTATTCTATTACTTTTCCTAAGTTTTCATTTTATTCTAGGTAGTGATAGGGGCTCTAGGCCTGAAAAGGTGGCTTAAATCCTAGGGACATTGACATAACACTTGCAAATTGGGGTTCTGTAGACTTTGGCAGGCAATCCCATGAGAGCGAATCTAGATTTCTGGATGCTATCATGCTTATAGCATGAGAGCGAATGAGGCTTAAGTTGTCCAAAAACTCAGTGGGACCTATGGGCAAGTTGTATAAAGTGTTGGATTAGTTCCTAAGGGTCCTGAAGATGATGTTGAATGTTTGTATGGTGTGTTTCTATCGATTCCACTTCGTTAAGGTGACTTAGGAGGTTGAATCATATCATAGTGGCCTCTCATTGCATGTTTACCCTGGCTGGTTGGTTTCTAGGATAGATGTGGGAGGCGGGTGTTATAGTAATGCCTTATTTTTATCCTCATAGTATCAAATTATAGTTGTGTATATGATAAATAATCAAAGACCAAATGATTTAAATGTAATCATTATACACTAACAATAAAACTATATTTTTAGCTATAGCCAAAGAAGGATGAGGACATGGAGGATATGGTTCCATAAGAGAGGAATGAAAGGGATCTTAGAAGGTAGGGAGTATAAGGTAAATAATATATATAATTAACATCCAAAATACTTTATATCAGATTATCCTAAGTCCTTATCTTATGTTTTATTAAGTTTTACAACATTGGTATTAATTGCTAAGTGGCTAATTAAAATAAAACAAATATAATGTTTGACTTTGATTGACATTGGTGATATTTTACAAAACATTCCTTTGATGGGTTTATGGAGAGCTTAGTTGCAAACGTATGGCCTATAGTATTATAGTGATTATGAATACTATGAATTCCATGTGGAAATTATACCAATGTTCATATTGAATATTTCCATTGATATATCTCCATTATACATAAGAATACTTGGAGTTCCTAGTAAGATTTATTTCCTTTTTAAGTTGTTTTGGATACCTCGAGGCATAGAGAAGGGGATTGAATTCCTCGTATGGTGTAGGTTGAGGGGAAAGAGAGCTAGTGGATTTGAATCATTGTAGGGATTATTACTATGAATTATTTAGAAATTTGATTCTATGGGAGGACTAACAAGTCATATGATTAATTACTCTTTATTGACTCATATCCCTAACTTGCGAGCAACCCTGCTCCATAACGAGAATGAAGAATGAAGAGTCTATATTAAGAAAAATATTGTTCGCCTACAACTAGTTGGTATTTATGCACATAAAAATAAGTATTAGTGATCATGTGTTATTATGTTGAGTTTAATAGTGTTAAAGTTATGAATTTAATGTTGTATTTACAAAAGTGTATAAATTTTGCAATATGTCTATGAACAAATAATTATATTGAATAAAATTCTTTGTCATGCTATGTGCATTTATAAATTCATACCAAGGGAAGATAACATTTGTATGAGAATATATAAATGGAAAACTTGTGAATTTCAAATATACCACATATCCTTAATGTTTGATAACAGATATTAGGTAATGCATTCCATGCTCAAATGATTTTTAGAAAATGTGTCTCATGTAAGTATGTTCTTTTTCTGAATCAAATTTTAGTTATGATTTTAGCTAACCCTCATTCAACATATAACTCTTAAGTTTCAACTCCCCACAATTTAGAGAAGTCTTCATCTATATTGTTCATCATTTTTAGTGGTTGTTATAATTAATCATCAAATATGAATATCCTCATATTTTATTTAATTTCATTGGTTTCAACCTAATTTTTATAATCATTATAAAGTTTAATGAAATAATATAGATACAAGTGGTGATTTAAATATGAATATTCCAATATTGTTCTCCTCTTGATTTTTCTTCATAATTATTAATTCACATTGCCTCATTTTTTAGGCTTTTGTGAGTACAAGAAAATAAAAAAAATGGAACTAAAAGACACTAAGGATAATTTAAGAAGTAAAAATGTGAAATACAATGAGGGATATTGGTAAGAATGTGTGTGTTGTGTGTATGTGTCATAGTTTATATGAAGTGTATGTTCTATTCAAGACTATTCTAATATTCACGTTCTAAAAGCTATAGGCAAATTTGTTATCTATAAACAATAATGTTGTTAAAATAATTTAAGCTTTGTTAAACAATTTAATGTTATTAAAACAATTTAAAAACACCTTTAAATAAGACTCAATATTCATATATATTTCTATGATATTTATTTCTTTCCTATTCGTCACAAATAAGCCATGTTGTTCCTACAATTTACGATCACAAAATGAAAGAGGAATTAAAATATTATGTTGTTTTATCCTAGATAAGGATTTTTTCATTCAACATACTTGTTCTTTCTTTCCATTCATAAAAAATTCTTCTAGTTGTGTCATGTCCTCAAGATCCTCATGTAGGAATGTTGTATTCATGTCTATTTGTTCTACTTCAAAATCGAAAGCAACAACAAAAAATAAAAGAAATCTAATAAAAGTTAACATGGCAACATGAGAAAAAATATCACCTAAACCAATTTCTTTTGCCTAAGAATAAATTTTTGCTACTAATCAAGTTTTGTATTTTCTACTCTCCCTTCTGCATTTAAATTTCTTATAAAGACCCATCTTTTGCCTAAGAATAAATGTTTGCTACTAATCAAGCTTTGTATTTTCTACTCTCCCTTCTGCATTTGAATTTCTTTTAAAGACCGTTTTGTTGCTACTGGATTTTCTGCCAACTAGCAAACTCCATTAGATCCCAAGCTCTATTCTTGTCCAAGGCTGTAATTTCTTCAACCATGACCTTTTTCTATAGTTTTCTATCCTTTGAATCCACTTTGTCTCTCACAAATCTAAGATCATTATCAGTGATAAAGAAAAAAAAAATGAATGGAAATCAGGTGGAGTGTATCCTTTTGGCTTCCTTCTTTCTCGAACCGAGCTGGAATGTGTCTTTTTTGCTTCCTTATTTCTTGAACCAATCTCCCTAGTGTCAGAGTGTGGTTTTTCTTCTTCTGATTCTTCTTATTATGTAAAGTTTTTATTCATCATCATTCAATTCAAATTTTGTCTTTCTAGTTCTTTCTCCGTTGGTAAAACTTTTTGTTTGTAATCATTTTCGGCTTCCCTAAATACCACATCTCGACTATACATAATCTTCTTAGTTTTCGGGTTCCAAATCGTATAACATTTTTTAAATTCAATAAAGATACAATTCTCAACTTTCTTATATAGCTTACTTATATTCTATTTTGGAACATATACATAAGCATCATAGCCAAATACCCTAAAATGATTAAAATGATTTTTTTTAAACAATTATGTTAAAATTTTCCTATACCATAAACTTAATAAAGAAGTTTCTCATATCTTCAATATTCTCTCATTTTTGTAATTATATTTAATCACTTCTTAACAAGATATTACAAAAGCGAAATTCATTGATATTTAAAATATTTTAATTTTTTGCAATATTTTCACCCACATGGCAAAAACGAATGGAACATCTATTTGCCACTAAAAATAGAGAACAATACAAATTAAAAACTCTTCATAAAAAATAGACTTTATTATATCGTTTCTTTCCTCAAATGCATAATAATACCCCATATAGAGTAATGGGAGTAACTATTTCAACCGGGATGATAAAAATGTCTATATAAATTTACAATTCACACTAATTATTTATTATTTATATTGAAAACAACAATACATTAGAACACTAACATTTATTGATTACTTTCATCCTAACTTTTAAACAATTGATTTCTTACAATTTATCAATCTCTTAGATTCATGGATTTTTACCTATTTTTCCGTATAGATTTTTTTCACCGATATAACTACTAGTTAACAAAAAGGAATTGAATAATTTGTATTAAAACAAAAACACATTAAATTTGTGTTTATTAAATTGTTGCCTCAAATATATAATAATATTCCATATAAAATAATAAAGTATAGATATATTTATCTAAATTTACACATCTCACTAGTTATTTAAATTAAAAACCATAATACATTAAAACACCAACATTTAACTCATTAATTTTATTACTAAGTCTATCTAACTAATTAGTTTAATTAACTAATTAGTTTAATTGAGTTATAATGACAACAGTTAAAAATAATATTTTTATGATTGAATTGTGTTGAAAACAATATTAACATGATTGCATTGTCTATCTCGAACTGCTAAAATGATCTCACTTGGCTATTAGTGATTCCATTGGCTATCGGAACGGTGGTTAGGACTGCAATGCATTGTCAATGGTATAAAAATTTGAAGCTTGTTTAGACAAGCACGTCGAAAGAAAGAACATTCGTCCAATATCATTCTGTAGGTTGACAACAGCTCCCGTTTAATTGTATCAAACAACTAATATGTGTTTACCTTTGATTATATGAAACCTTTACCTTATGTTAAACATATTGGATATAAAAAAAATAATGAAATCAAAAAAATTGAATTCCGCATATTATAAAAAGCTTCAACTCTTCTGTTAGAATTCTGAATCGAAAATATAATAAAATTTCATTTTTCTTTTTCAAAAAGAAATTGGATCAACTCGGTAAATTGCACACTGGATAGTATTGCTAATTAATGTTACACTTTTTCCAAATGTGAAGAATTAGAGCAATTAGCAAAACCATTAGCAAAACCATGATAGAAGCAGAGTGTAGATTTAAAATTTTAATAATAATGATAGAAGCAGAGTGTAGATTTAAAATTTTAATAATAATGATGAATTATATTTATTGGTTTGAAATGTTTTGATATTTGTTGGTTCGAAACCGGTGAACCAATTTCTCTTATATAATTTTTATAAAAAAATTACTTAATAAAAAATAACTAACAAATTTATCCATAAAAATACTTCCATCTTTGAAATTTGTTTGTCAAATATTTCTATCAAAATTAACCAAAATAAAAATAAACATCATTGACCATTAGAAAACATCTTTGCCATCTAAAAAAGCATTCCTCCAAAGTCGACCATGTTTTTCTATTATGCTTTTCCAAGAGATCTTGAGTTGTTTAAGCCTTCTTTATCTTTATGGATATATTGAGGGCATATGGGCAGACTAAGTGTAATTGTTCACAGAGAGTGGGAAAGAAACCTAGCCGAACAATCTCCTAGCATATAAATCTTGAAACCTTTACATAGACCACTTGAATATGGTTGTCTAAGGGAAGTATCAACTTTGTCACCTCTAAGTCTGCGTCCTATTTTTCCATCAAAATATTACCTCATCAATCTCCTCCTTAATAAAGAGAGAATTTCAATTGAGTATTTACCTCGTATTTATCTCATGATTATTTTCTATTGAGATTTCTTCGAGGTAGTAAAAATGACTAAGAACTGTGAGAGAAGTCGAGAAGTCAAATTCGCAGTGAAAAGTGCCTTGGGTAGAAATTTAGGTCACCACATGAATTAGGCTTCATATTCAAAAGCACAATAAAAACATGTAGCGGCAGGCAGGTCAACGCCAATGATGTAATTCCCGTAAAATATAAATACTTGAGATTGTTTGCAGAAGTCTTCAAATTATTCGCTACAAACTGTTCAACCATGTGATCAGTCAAAGGACAAATCATAGAATTAAAGTTAGAAGGTATCTAAAACCGCTAAAATTAAAAAGGAGATATTTGTGTCAAATGAAATCTCTTAAGCTTTAAGAAAAATGTCAGACAGTCGCAAGGAAAAATCTAAATGGGAAGATTCACCGTCACCACTCAGATTAAAACTAGACGACTGCCGCTTTCTTTTGGGTATACATTCAATGTGAATATACAGGAAGTTTTAAGTGGGATCTTCGGCACCATTTTCCTCACCATGGCAGCGTATTTGTTTTGCCATACTGCACTCTTTATGGTATTTAATTTTTTAAAAATGCCTACGCAATTTGTCGAGTTTGAAATATGGTGATTTCCGTACGAGTGGCAGACTTTGAAATAGCGGTAGTCTAATTGGCTTTCGAATTTGTTTAAAAAATTATAGGATTTTTTTCTAGATTTTGATCAAATCGAGTAGAATATTTTAGTAAATTTAATTTACAATTGTTAAATTTCAAAATTCTGGGGCTTAGAAGTTTTTAATGGTGTTGAATTTATTTCCACTATCAAGAACATGATTTAGACATTCTTATTATCAAACGGTTTGAATTTGTTTTTTAATCAAATTCCTATCAATTTATATCGTCCAAACCATTTTGAAATCAAATTATTTTTAGTGTTACTTTTTATAAGCTTTTCAGATGGATTTTTCTCGTCTAATTTTTACAAAATAGTGCAGGAATTAATTGAAATCAAAAGTTTGATGGGTAACCCTTGCATAATAGAAGTGCCTTAGAAGCATGATAAAGCGAACCATAGACTGGAGGACAACACTACAGAGAAGGAAAAGGAAGATAGTTTGGAGGATTTACTTGAAAACAACCAACAAATGGAGGATCCTCCTGAATACTATGGAACTTGACAAGGACCAAGAAATGACCCTGAGCGAGGTGGGAACAGAGGATCATGAACTATAGGATATTTTGGATAGGGAGCATCTAGATCTGGAAACGTTCCTAGAGCATGGAACTACGAAAGGAATGGATTCGCTACCTCAAGAGGCGTTTAATAGTGTGTAACAATGATTTCTATGGAGAACTCAGGCAAAAGGTACGAGGGTTAAAAGAAACCATGATAGTCATGACAATGAAGGGGTTAAAACAATGAAGGAAACATCGGGACTAGCTCCTAGGAACCCAGCTAGGAAAAGGGGTAGGAAAAAACAGAATGAGTTGCTGATAGAGTGTGGAAAACTCATGATCAATTCAGGTAAGATGAAACACCTACTAGTTACTCATTTATAGATCTTTCTTAATGAAGCTCACAACAAGGAATATTAGTGGTCTAGGAAGTAAAAAGAAACAAAGAAATACTAGCAATAGAATGAAAGAAGAAAAACCAGATATGATTTTCATCTAGGAAACAAAATTTTCAGTAGACAAAATAAGAGAGATACATAGCAAATGGCTTATCAAATATGAATATCTAGAAGTTAAAGCACACAAAGCAGTAGGAGAAATTCTCAAACTCCAAAACCCTCAAAAACTTGGTATCCTAGATGTTGAAGCACCCAAGAACTATTTATCAGTGGTCATCCAACCTTTGGGGGACAAGGAAATTTATTTACTCACAAATGTTTATGGTCCACAAAAGCCGGAAGAAAAACTCAAACATCTAACCTCATTGGAGGAGTTAAGAGGAAGACATATGGTTATCCCATGGATTCTAGGAGGAGACTTCAATATGATCATGTCTCTATCGGAAGAAAAAGGGGGACTAGATCACTATGCAGAGATTATATAGCATTTCAGAATTTCATAAACAACATGAAGCTTGTAGATACAGAGACAAGTAATGGCATCTTTACCTAGAATAATAAGAGGGGAGGAGAGTCTCAAGTGGCCTCTAAACTTGACAGATTCATTATCTTGGAGGACCTCATCCTCACAAGCCATAACTTGGTAGCAATGATACTTCCTTTTGGAGGCTTGGACCACTGGCTTATTCAACTTGACGTGTCCTTTATAGGAACTCCAAGAAATAGACCTTTCAAGATTGAAAACATTTGGTTTAACCATCCTGACATCATCGACAACATTGAAAGATGGTGGACAAAAGATATGCAAGTTTAGGGTACTAAAATGTTCCTTCTGCATTAGAGATTGAAACACATCAAACAAAGCCTTAGAGTTTGGAACAAGAATGAATTTGGCAATATATTCAAAGCCAAAAAAGCAGCAAAACGGAAACTACAGGAAATTAACAAAACACTCATTTTAGAGGGCTTCACCAAGGAGAGTAAGGAATAAGTGGATTATGTTCAACAAAAATGGGAAGACTTATGCAAGCAAGAGGATATTTTTTGGAAACAGAAATCAAGGGTTCAATGGTTAAAAGAAGGAGAAAGGAATACAAGGGTTTTTCACAAATTTACCATGGATCATAGATCACATAACAGGATTTCAAAAATCAAAGATACTCAAGGAAAACAGTTCACTACACACCAAGAAATAGAAACTGTTCTTGTTCAGCATTTCCAAGGCATAGCCGAGGAGCCTCTCATAGACAGATCTTCATCAAGGACTTCACAAAGCACATTCCTAAGCTAGTGATAAGAGAAGACAACTATAACGTTAACATGCCAGTAAATGAAGAGGAAATTAGCGAAGTCATCAAAGAAATGCAAAATGGGAAAGCTCCAGGTCCGGATGGTTTCAATGTTGACTTCTTCAAAGCATGCTAGGAAATAGTCAAGCAAGATATCTTTGATGTGGTGGAGGACTCAAGGAAAAACAAAACTATTCTAAAGGTGCTCAACACCCCTTTCATAGCCCTGATTCCAAAGCAGGAGAATGCTATCACACCATATAGATTTAGACCCATAGCATTATGCAACATGGTGTATACAATTATTTCAAAAGTAATTGCGAACAGAATTAAGCCCCTGCTCCCAATGCTTGTGTCTCGGGAGAAAATTGGATATGTGGAAGGTAGGAAAATTTTTAATAACATCATTCAATCTCACGAGGTGGTTCACTCACTTAAGAGCAATAAGCAGGCAGGTATGATCATTCAACTTGACCTAGGAAAGGCTCATGATAAGCTGAGCTGGGCTTACATCAAGGAAGTACTGATAGCATATGGCTTTCACCATAACTGGATTAGATGGGTAATGGCCCTTGTAACCACCCAAAGTTTTTCAATCCTGCTAAATGGCTCACCATCCAAGACCTTTAAGCCCTCGATAGGACTGAGGCAAGGAGATCCGCTCTCACGCTTCCTCTTTATTCTCATGATGGAAGGGCTAGGCAATGAGATTAAATATGCCAAAGGAGAAGGAAAAATCCAGGGTCTCAAACTCACTTTAAATGGGGATGCCTTGTCCCATCAACAATTTGTTGATGACACCATGCTGCAGGGTACACCCACGGTCAGAGAAGCTCAAGCCTTCAAAAAAATCCTAAACAACTTTGCTCTGGGTGGAGGGACAGAGGTAAGCCTAAGAAAATAAAAAAATTTCTTTTTTAATACTGATATTTCCATTTAGAGAAACCTCACTAGAATTCTAGGCTTCCAAAGGGATATGCTACCCTCCAAATATTTGGGAGTACCTCTCACAGACAAACCTCTAAGCAAGGAAGTTTGGGAGCCGGTTATTAATAAACTTCAAGACAAAATCCAAAAATGGACAAGTAGGTCTTTGAATTTAGCAGGAAGGCTAGTGCTTACAAAAGCTATCCTTCAAACTGTCCCCATCTTCATGCTTTCATCCCTTCTTGCTCCTAAAGAAGTAATGCAAAACATCAAAAATATCCAAAGGGATTTTCTTTGGGGTAAAGGGGGAGGGAAAAAGAAATGGGCTTTGGAAGCCTAGGATAAGGTATTTAAACCAAAGATACATGGAGGTTTGGGACTTGATGACCCCAAAACAATAAACAAAGTCTTGGGGGAAAAACTATGGTGGAGATGGATAAAAGAATTAGTTTCCCCTTGGGCCAAAGTATGGAAACAAAAAATAGGCAAACAATTGGCAAGAAAGGGATTACATCAAGATGTCTAGACTCATCAAAGGCTGCCACATTTGGAACAAAGCTTGGGGGAATAGAGCCTTAGTTCAGGAACACAGTTTCTGGGAGATCAAAGATGTATACCTTGCTTGGTTCTGGGAGGATAATTGGCAACAATAACCTAAACTGTTAAAATACGAATTCGCCAATCTCAAGTATGATACTAATGACAAAGGGTTACTCAAAGTAAATGACTTTTCAGATCAGGACAAAAGTGATGGAAAATGGAGAATGTGGAAGAACCTTGTATACAGTGATAATTCCTTGTTGAAAGCCTAGGTAGAAGCTCTTATAGTCATCTTGGAACAGAGAAATATTCTGAAATCACTATCTTCAGACCAACTAAGATGGGGTAAAAATAATGAAGGCAACTTTAACCTCAAAGAGGCCAAATGAATAGCACTAAGACTCAACTTCCCAAACCGGGATAAGGTATCGAAGGACCTATGGCAGAACCAAAATTGGGTGAAAATTGAACTGTTTATGTGGTTAGTGTAGCATAAAAATATTTTGACTTGGGAAAACCTTAGGAAAAGAGGGGTAGCGGGTCCATCTAGATGCCAGCTTTGTGAATTACAAGAAGAAACTATAGAACACCTTCTCAACCTCTGCCCATTCACATCCACCTTATGGAATTGCCTTACATCAATCTTTAGACAAATAGATAGGGACATTGGCAACATCACTAGTACTTTGAAGAATTGGAGGAAAAATTTCTTTGCAAATGAAATAATCAACAAAGCGTGGGCTTTGGTTCCAGGCTTTATAATCTGGGATGTCTAGAAAGAATGCAACAAAAGGATCTTCAAGAACAAGTTTGGATCACCCTAGATCATCATGGCTCAGATTATAAGTAAACTCAATGAGACTGTAGGAGTCCTCATAAAACCCCCCCTTGAAAACCAGCCCCAAGTTCAGGATGAGCAGATTCTTCTTAATTTGGGACTGCAAGGATTTTTCCCCTAGGGCAGAAACAAGATTTTTAGTCATATCACAGCTGATACAGAATTCTGTCAACCCCCACCTCAAGGTTTTATGAAATGTAATATAGATGGAGCCTCAAAACGAAACCCTGGTATGGTTGGTTATGGAGGAGTCATAAGAGATGAAAAGGGTTTCATACAAACCATTTTTCACAGTCAGTTGTGGAGGGCCACCAATAATATGGCAAAGCTCATGGCCATGGAGCATTGTCTAGAAATCTTGAGGGACTCAAATTTACACAACACCATAATTGAGGCTGATTCCAAATTGATAATTAATTCGGTGAAGAGAATTGGCAATGGCTTAGTATCAGAGAAAGTGCCGAGACACTGGAGGATACTGCAAGTTTATCAACGTATTCAATCCCACTTGTAGACAATGAGAACCCTTAGTTTTATCCATGTGCGGAGAATAGCCAATAGATTAACAGATATTTTGGCAAATTAAGGTGTGCTCTATTCCAAAAGCAATATAAGTTATGACTGGATAAGGACTCCCCAAGGACGTTTGCGAGAAGAATGCTCCAAACAGGCGGCCTTAGACAAAGAGGTCTATCAAAGCAAGGAAAATAGGTAGGATGAAGACTGAAGGAGATAGAGGATTTTTGGTCCACATGGGGAAAAAATATATGGCAAAGTGCAAGAAGGAGGTCAGATACCCGTCTAAAGTCTACATATGGTTTTCCGGTGGGAAAATGCTCCCGGAACTATACACACTCATGGTTCTCAGGTAGGAAACTATAAACAGGCCTCGTCTTCCCATGGACCCTAATAACATTAAGAAGGTCCTTTTAATTTTTTGGGCCGTGAACTCATTTAAAATGGTGGCAAGTTGGTGCAATCGTAGCAATCCCATGGATTTCACGAGGACAACAACAAGAACTTTAACAATTAAATCAAACCCGAAATTACTTAGGACAAATTTTTATCAAGCTTCAGGTCCAAAAGGAAGGTTAAGTTTCATGCTTGTTACACTGTCATCCTGGAATCCTGTGCTTATGGTGGATTTTGGGCAGGGAATGTGCTCGGGGGTTAACTTCCTAGCCGAACCTGAAATGACTTTTAAAGGTGGTTCAATGGTCTTATTGTGTCCGATTTATTGGTTAAAGTGTGTGCATGTTTGCCACCTAAAATGCCTCACAACCATTCGGCCTTAGAAGAAGATTTCATATTTTTTTTGTGGGCCCTCATCCCAGGCTGTGTACTTTTGGCTCAGTAACAAAGGTTGGGTTGGCTTGTCATTCTGGTGGGCCACACTGCCTTTTTTCTTTATGTACAAATATGTAACTTTTTAATTAATTGAATAGAAGGAAGGACTCTGGCTTAAGCAAAAAAAATTATAGATTTACTAATAGTCAAAGGGATTAAATTTTATTATATCTCAATTTAAATTTTAGAATGTAAAGTTTAAAAAAAATTATATGTCAAAAAATTTAATTTTTTGGTGTGTGATAAATTTATGTTTTAAATAGATTTATAGTAGTTTTTCGTATCTTTATATAGACTTATTAAATTTTATTATAAGCAAATTTTACTTTTAGAATGTAAAGTTTAAAAAAAATTATATATTAGAGAAGATTTATTTTTTTAGTGATGGATAAATTTGTGATGTTAAATAAATTCAATAGTAAGTTTTTCCTTATCTTTATATAGATCATCTATAAATTTTTTATTTAAATTATATTTTGGATAATTATTATTATTAATAATTAAAACGTTTTTCATATAAATATTTTACCTTCAATTACTTTTTCTTTTTGAATATTGAAAAAAGTTATACTAAGGTTCCCTCTCCTATATATACCATCTTTTCTTTTCTATTTATTTATATTGAAATATATTAGCTAATATGGATATTCAAATAGTTTATTTAAATTTTATATGAAATATTCATTTTAAAAATAGAAGTTTTTTTTAAATTTTAATTAGTTCATATCATGTAATATAGACATGGAACATTTTATTTATAACTACAAAATTGAAAGTGAGATAATATTAATTAAAAGTATTTTTATTCTAGTTAACATTTTTTTATTCAAAGTATTTTTTTAAAGGACATTTGTCAAATCCAAGTTGAGAAAGGACAACATTACACATTTTACGCTATAGTATACATCCATCTTAATCATAGATCTATCATGCAAATGTCTTTTTATAATGCAAAACTTAAAAAAAAAATGTCAAAAAATTTAATCTCTTTTAGTGCTTGATAAATCTGTGATTTAGATGGTTTTATAATGGTTTTTTGTCTCTTTATATATAAATCATGTGTAATTTTTCATTCTTAAATTATATTTTTGAATAATTTATTAATATTAACATTTTACATTAAAATTTGAATATTACCCTCTTATTAAAAAGTAACCAAATTATTTTACCTTTAATCACTTTTTCCTTTTTAGTATTGAAATATTTTACTAAATTCAACATGAACCTATATATATTCTTTTTGTATAAAAGT
>APFE031228969.1:70442-81722 GCA_000404065.3 Pinus taeda | reverse complement strand
ATGAAGATAATTATTTATTAATAATAATAGTGATATAATCGAAATTTGAAAATGAGTAGAATCATAAATATAAATAAACAAATGGTAAGGTCATGATTTCTGGATAAAAATAAGCAAAACCATAAGCAGGTGAGAAATAAAAAAAGCACTCAACAAAGTTATTATTACCTATTCAAATAAATAAAACCATATAAATGACAATGTCATGATTACCTACATATGAATAACAAAACCATTATATTAACAATGTCAAAACCACCCTATAATAAACCACTATATTAACAATGTCAAAACCACCCTATAATAAGGTTGTGATGACTTATTTCAAACTAGCTAAAATCTTAAAAACATTCATATTTCTACTATTTTCAAATAAATTATCATAACATGTTATCCTTATGATTCTACTTATTTTCAACATACATATTTATATTTTCAACCATTTCTAACCTAGAATTATATATTTAATTACAAATCCACTTATTTTTAATTTAAGTACTTATATTTCACCCATTTTTAATAAAAGAATCATAAACTTGGAGCTCACCATTATGATGAGTAACGTTAGAGCTTTACCATAATGGCGAGTGCGTCCACGACCAACTTTAACCTTTGAAAAGAACAACCATATATATTTATAATTTTTCTACTCTGGAACTTCATACATTATTCCACCCTTGCCTAGAACAAGAAGGTGTGAGAAAAAAACCATATAATACTCATGATTTTGCCATTTTATAACTTCATCCATGCCCAGAACAATCGTACTTGAGAGTGTGAGTAGTGTCGTGCAGGTTGTCGAACATGGAATCCACCACAACATAATTTAGAACTTCATACATTATTCCACTATGCCTAGAACAACAAAGTGTGAGAGAAAGGCACTTAATATTCATGATTTTGCCATTTTCGAACTTCTTACATTATTCCACCCATGCGAACAACCAAACTTGAGAGGAAGTAGGGCCGCCCAAGTTGCGAACATGAAATCTAATATAACATAATTATTTTTATTATAAATTTAAAGTATGTAGAGATTAATTAGAATTATAAGTTTAAAAGCCTTGAATTTTGTTCACCATTAAAAGTGTTTCTAAAAAAAGTTATTTTTGAGGTGTAAAAACCTAATTAAAAGCATAAAAATAAAAATTTACCAAAATTAAAAAACACTAATAAAAAATTAATTATTGACAAAGGTTTATTTTACAGCCCAATATAAAAGAGGTGTAAATTATTAATCAAACCGAAATTTCATTAATATTTGTCAAAATAGAAAAAGTAAAAAAACCTTTAAAAAAAATCTAATAATATCCACTTAAACAAAGTTTAATAACTTACATAACCATAAAAAATAAACAATTAAGCATTCATTAACCAAACTAAATTCCTTCAATATTCATGCACCAACTAGAATAGTCTTTAACACAACAAAATCTCTTTAACACAACAAAATCTGTCAAATATTCATCCCAATTGCTAAATTGATATTCGTTCCGAGTCGTTGGATTCATGCTCTCCAATATGAACCAGCTACCATGGAAATCCTACTTTTACCTTTATAATCCGCATAATCAGCCTTGATGAGACTCCACAAAAATTTATAACCATTCCAATTGAATTCAAGGTCTTCGAATTGAATAAGTACAGTCATTTGTTTACAGTTGCACAATTAGATAGTAATTTAACGTCAGCTACCTGGATTTACATTTGGAAGTTAGGAAATATTGAAATAGTAATCTATCAAAAGGCCAAGAGGAAATCAATTATGTTCAAATTTATTCCAAAAGCCATGAAATTTTTCGAAAAGAATTTTTCTTGAAAGTGTAGAATTCGTTGCACTCTCTGCTTATGATAGAATGGTTGTGCAAAGATAGGTTGGGAAGTAATATATGTGTTTAAATTCATATTTGTATAAGGAAAACAAATATTCACACTATATTGCAGCAGTATTATTATATAAAATTTCTAAGGTTATTTGTTAGGATTGTTTGTGGACAGTAGCACTAGTTATTATGGTAAATGCGAATAATCTCACTTAAATATGTTTAAGGATGTCATTTAAATATGTAAACATAAATTTAAATTTAATATGTAATGTTTAATATTTAATATTTTTATGTATGGTTGGCATTATTAAAAATAAATTTAATTATTATTATATTATTATGTATAAACCACAATATACATAAAAAGAGATATGATGAATAAATAAAAATATAAAACAAATAGAGGTTATGTTAAAATAGACATAAAATAATTTTTTTTTTTAATATAAAAGAAGTATAAAGAGGTATGGGAAATAAAAAAAAATAATTTAAATAGCGATTACGAAATCCAACATATAAGTTATCATTTACCAAGGGAATGGCAAATACCAATGACCACAATTATATTAATACCCTGCAAAAAAAATAAATTTAACCTAATATAATATTAAAATTAAATTATTATGTTATAAATATAATATCATATTAATAATTATAATCTATAATTATATTAACAATTTAAAAACTTTCGATTATACAATATTAAATTGTTATATTATAATATATACTCAATATAACATGATCACATAAGGTACAACTCTAGTATTATGGCGCTGGGAAAACAAAGGAACATAGTGATAGAGGTGAAAATTAGGGGGACTCACAAGGAAAATTATGGAGAATTCTGAAGGAGGGGAGAGAGGAGGAATGAAGAAGGAGAGGGGGAGGGAGGGAGAGGAGTTAGAGTGGTAGAGAAGGGTAATATACGGAGAGGGAGACATAAAGGTGGAGGTGGGAGAGAGAAGGTGGGAGGGAGAGAGAGAGAAGGAGGATTGGAGGGAAAAGAGAGAGAGAGATATGGGGGAAGAGAGAGGGAGGTAGGAGAGAAAGGGACAGAGAGGAAGGATTAAATAGATGACTTGAGAGAGAGGAGGAGAGAGGGAGGGATAGAGAAATGGAGTTGGAGGGGGAGAAAGGGATTGAAGAAGAAAGATATAGAGAGTGAGAAGTGGAGAGGGAGGGAGTGACAAGTGAGAGATGGAGAGAGAGTTTGTATGTTTAGCGGTGAGATAAAGAGACATAGAAGGGTAGATGGACACAAGGGGGGAGAGGAGAGAGATGAAGAAAATGAGGGATAGTGAGAGGGAGAGAGGGAGAGAGAGAGATGGGGGGAGAGAGAGGATTGGAGGGAAAAGACAAAGAGAGAGAGATAGGATTGGATTGAAAAGAGAGAGGGGGGGAGATAGAGGGAGGCGGGAGAGAAAGGGAGAGAGAGGAAGAGAGTGATGGTGGAAGATAGAGGATTGTAGGAGAGAGAGAGAGAGAGAGAGAGAGATGGGGGAAAAGAGAGAAAGGTAGGTGAGAAAGAGAGAGAGGACTTGAGAGAGGGAGGGAGATAGGAGGAGAGAGGGAGGGATAGAGAGATGGAGTTGGATGGGGGGAGAGGGAGGGAATAAGAAAGACATAGAGAGTGAGAAGTGAAGAGAGAGAGAGAGAGTGACATGGGATAGATTTTGTATGTTTGGGGGTGAGATAAAGAGACAAACAAGGAGGGATGGAGCGAAAGGGAGAGAAGGAGAGAGAGAGGCATATAGTAACAGAGATGGAATGCAAAGAGAGAGGGAGAGGTGGGAGAGAAAGGAAGAGGGAGAGAATGTGAGAGAGTGGAGAGAGGTAAGGAAAGAGAGATGGAGATTGAGGGGAAGAGAGAAGGAGGTAAGAAGAAGATCATAGGGAGAGAAAGGTGGAGAAAGAGAGAGAGAGGGAGAGAGAACAACAAAAGGGAAGAGAGATAGAAGCAGGGGAGAGGGAGAGAAGGGGAAGAGAGAGAGAGAGAGGGAGAGAGGAGAAGGGAGTGATAGATAGATAGATTAGAGTAAGAGAGTGTATGTTTTGGGGCTGATATAGAGAGACATAGGGAGATAGAGATATAGATGGAAGGTGAAGAGAAAGAAGAGAGAGAAGGAGACAGGGAGTGAGGGACAGAGAGATTGATAGATATGGAGTGAGAGAGTGTGTGTGTTTGGGGGGGTGACATAAAAAGACGAAGGAGATATGGAGGGAGATATAGATATAGATGGAGAGAGATAGGGAATAATATTTCTTGCACTAGATGCATTGATTCCAGTGTAGAGGGTGATTTTTAATCTTAATTGATTGCTTGCACTAGATCCATTGATTTTAGTGTAGATGTTGATTTCTAATGATATTTCATTACTTTCACTAGATTCGTTGATTTCAATGTAGATGAATTATAATCCTATTTTATTGCTTCACTAAATACATTGATTTGAGTATAGAAGGTGATTTCTAATCCTATTTGATTACTGCATTAGATGCATTGATTTTAGTGTAGATGATGTTTTCTAATATTATTTCATTTCTTACATTAGATGCATTGATTTTAGTGTATACGTTGATTTCTGATTTGATGTAATTAGATGTATTATGGTACATAAATTTTAAAGTGATTGGAATAATAACGTGCATTGATTTAAATGTACGCACAAAAAATTATTGATTATTGACAATGTACATTGATTTTTGTGTTATAGTAATTCAACCTATTAATACTGGAGAGAAAGAGAGATAAGGTATGATGTGTACTACAACAGCTCGAACTCAATATTTAAATGGTTTACAATTTCAACTGTCATTTCCATATAATCAATATGATAATATGACAAAACTAACAATGATGACAGTAAGAATAGTAGAAGAGAATAGTTTGAGATTGATCACAATAAAGACTATTTGTAATTGATTACATTTTTGTTATTCACATTTTCTATCATTCAACACTATTACATTGTAACTTTGCATTCAAAATTTGTATTTCATCATTAAAGTTATTGACAATATTTATCATCTCAACAAACTAAAGAAACTAAGAAAATTTAAAACTAAAATGACGAGATAAATCTCAGACATATTTAGCATATTTAAAATAGTTATATAAATATTAGATGAATTTACATATTACTGTTAAAATTAAACATATGTTCGATATATTTTCCTTGTTCGCACACAAATGAAAGCAGCTTAGATCCATCTTAACTCTGGATCTATCAAGCACCGAGAGGGATCAAATATTTTGAGGTACAAACCTCTTTTTTGAGTGAAAAGCTTGAGAAAATGTTTGCACCTCGAGAGATTTGATCCCTCTTGACGTTTAATAGATCTAGAGTTAAGATGGATCTAGGCAAGTAGTTAGACAAAGTGTTTTGTCTGTTTTTTTGAAAACCCATGGTTTTTAATTATCTCGCTAGTTTGTTAATTTGTAGGCATAGAATGTGAGAAGTTTATTAGTTTCTTTTGGGTTGGCGTTTGTCATTCATTCTCTATCATATCCCTTTGTTTCATTGTCATTAAAATGATTATGATCCTCCCGATACGATTAAATTTTTTATTTTTTTGTTTAAACTAGGTTTTTGACACCCTAAAAACCTTTTGGGACACTTTGATTGTGGAAAGTTCACAATTGAAACTTGTAATTCCAACAAATATCTGAAGCAAATTTAACTAGAAAAAATGTAGAAAACCTTTCAAAAAATGTAACAAATAAACTACAGTTATAAAGCCATAAACAAATACTAAAAATGTTCAACATAAATAATAGTGAAATCACCATTCACCTCTAAATATATGTTTATTAATATTTGTTGACACCTAATCCTCTGCGATTAGGTGAATTTGGAATGTGAACAGTCATCAAGAAGATGAACTGAGCAGTCACATTCTTTGTATATAACAATAGCTACCTAATGAAATAAATCGTATCAGTTTTCTGCCAAACTGGAGTTACTCTTGGCCTGACATGGTATCAGAGCCAACTCCCTATTTACCCTTTATGTCTTTGTAACTCCTGATCTGCGCCATTGCTCTCTGCCACACCTGTGCTGCTCTATGATTTTTGCATACGCTCAGAATCCAAAACCGTTCCATATTCCTACGCCACTGCGCTCTGTCCATTAACGCATCTGTCATCTGTATTAACGCATATGTCATCTGTATTAACACATATGTTTCACGTGAAATATTCAAAGGAAGGTCTTCAGAGTCCACGACACCCTTTACAAAGCTAAGCTCCTGGATTTGAAATGGGATTTGGCACGCATTCGTTCTGGCGTAGATCTCTACCTGGTCTCTGTCCCATATGTTTAAAGCGTTGTCTGTCTGTATTTTTTTAAAGTGCTGTCTGTTAGTGGGCATTGAACCCGTGACCCATATAACCCAACATAGTCGCCAAACTGTTGCGCTAGCAAGGGCGTGTCTCATTGTCTTATATTTTTAAAACGTTGTCTCATTGTCTTGTATTCTTAAAGCGCTACATATCCTCATCCTTGGTGAACCCGACGTGAAACTCTAAGTTGGTTCGAGCTGGTGTACTGAATACAGCCAATGTTGTCATAGTAATTGTCCATCAGTGGATTTCCCACCATAAAGCCCTTGAGATTTATGAAGGGATTAGAATTCCTTTTGTTGTTTTCATACACTTTCTTCGCTAGCTGCGGAACATAGTGCCCTGCATAGCTCTCCCCGCATATGTAAAATTCTCGATACTTGAATTGAGGGAATCTGTTAGCATTGTATTGAGCTATCATTATTTTTTTCTTAGACAAATACAGACAAAATAAAAGTCATGTCCTTTGTAATTGATAGTTCAGATCGCAGGATACGAGAGAGCTTGAGGTCTTGAACAACGCATTTAAATCATATAATTGTTCATATATGTAAATGCGTGTAAAAAAAAGTCGTTTTTACCATTGTGATTTTTTTTCCAAGGGCGACATGCTTCTGCCATTGCAAAAGCAAATTTTCGAATAATGGATGTGTTGATCGATTGGTTTCTGGTCTAGAGAATCAAAGGGATTTATGGTGATTTTTTTTTAATCTTTTCAATGAACTTTGAAATTGTAACACCGTTGCTGTTCCAACTTTGTAGAGCTCGCGGTGAATGACTGATTATTTTTAAACAACCAAAGTTATTTCCCACAGAAATATTTTGAGTAAAATTTCACTGTATATTAGTAGAAGTTTTTTTTATCAGCAGAAGTATTTTTACAGACTGCATTCAATCATCTCTATCGTAGGAATAGTTCTCACTGGCAAGAAGAACTATCCTGATTGGTCCCGGATGATACAACACACCCTCATATTCAATGAGTTGTGGAAAGGAGTGTGTGTCGAAGAAGGAGACAATGACCCAGAAAATCCTACCTCAGACAAGGAGCTCGCCATTTGGGAAAACAAGAACAACAAAGCTTATGCATTAATCGCAGCATCTGTAAATAAAGAGGTGAGTCACCACATTTCATCATTTTCAACTGCCTTTGAAGCTTTACAAAGCTGAAAGAACTCTATGACTCCCATTCTGCACTTGAAGTCGTCCAACTTATGATTAAACTCTTCACTCTTGAACTACAAAATAATGATCCTCTTGCTCTTGCATCTAAAATAAAGTCTATAATGCATGATATCAAATCCACTAAGGTTGAATTGGATATTCCTCTTATCGCTTTTCTCAAGGCACCTTATCCTACTTACTCCAATTATCTTGAGTCATTGCAAGCAAATGGAAATCTCAAAGATATCACCTTTGACTCTCTTGTGAAAAAGTTTGCTGAAAGAGAGAAAGCTTTTGGAAAGAAGACAACCCCTAAATATTTTGAAGAGGCTGTGTGCCTTGCTCATAAAGAAAAGAAACCTGCTCAAGATTCTTCTAGAGGAAGAGGTGGTCGAAGAGGAAGAGGAAGATATTTTAGAGGCAGGGGGGTAGACACTCTTAAGGAGAAAAGGAAATTTGCACTGCATACGCTGCAAAAGAAATGGATCACATGATGCCTCTACATGAAAGTTACCATGGGACAAAATTGAGCAGCAAAGAAACCAACATAAAGGTAAAATTAATGATACAGACAAAGGTAAAGCACCTGAATCCGCTCACTATGTTGTGGCACAATGTAATGTTGGAGTAAATGAAGATTTATTTAATGCTTCACTTGCTTCTTGGAAAAATGATTGGTTGCTTGATTCAAGAGCAACCTGCCACATGACTCATAGAAAATATTTTTTTGAAGAATTTACTGACAATGTTGATGGAGCAATATACTTTGCAGACCAATCAAAAATCAAGCCATCAGGGCTTGGAACAATTAGGCTTCAATTGCCTGGTCTTCCAGACTTTCTTCTGCATCATGTTCTCTATCTCCCACAACTGAAGACAAACTTGCTATCCTTGGTCCACATCTGCCAGCAAGGTCACTCCATTCGTATGTTTGATGGCAAGCTTGAGGTGAGAAAAGCATCTAACCACTCACTTGTCATGAGGGGAATAGAAGAAGGAAGACTTCTCAAGGTACATGTACCTATGCTCGTGCACACCATTTCTCATACAATTCTTATCATGAAGAAGGTACACTTCCATCAAGTTTATTATGGCATGCTAGACTTGGACATTTGAACTATGACAACCTCCGCTTGTTGAAGAAAAATGGTGTTGCTGGTTTGCCTACAATTCCTAGGAAATTTAAGCAATGTGATGCTTGCATTCTAGGAAAGCATAACAAACAGTGTTTTCATGATTCACATTCAAGAGCACATAGAAAACTTGAACTCATTCTCTTAGATTTATGTGGTCCAGTGGTTTTTCCTTCTACAAATGGAAATAAATATATGATGACATTTATTGATGACTACACCAGAATGTGTTGGGTTTATTTATTGAAGAACAAATCTGATGCTTTTCAAACATTCAAGAACTTTCATAAATGGATTTAAAATGATGCACAACTCATATTGGGTCTATTCACACTAATAATGGAAAAGAATATACATCAAATGAATTTGAACAATATCTTCGCCAACATGGGATTAAACATCAAACAATTGTGCCTTATAATCACCAACAGAATGGTGTAGCTGAAAGAATGAATAGAACAATCTTGAATATGGTATGATCCATGTTTTTTTTCAAAAATGTAAAGATAATGTTTTGGGGTGATGCTGTTCTATGTGCTGCATATATAAAGAATAGATGTCCATCTAGTGCTATAAGAAACAAGACTCCTTATGAATTATGGTATGGACATGTTCCTTCGGTCAAACATCTCAGGATTTTTGGTTCCACCTGTTATGCTTTGATACCAAAGGTACATAGAAAAAACTTGGTGCTAGAAGTCGTAAGTGTATTTTCTTGGGGTATTCAAATACCTCCAAAGCATACCGCCTCTATGATGAAGAAAATAAAAGTTTGTTATATCTAGAGATGTAATTTTTCTTGAATCATCCAAATCTGACAATGTTGTTGAGCGGAAACTTGATCTCTTGGATAGATTCACAAAAATGAAATCATTTCAAGAATTTGAGAATTAGATTCCACATCTTGAAGGGGGGATTCCTATACTAGATCAAGATGTGGAATCTTCTTCTGAAGAATACTCTCCCCCGACTGAAACTCCAACAACGGATGATGCTTTAAGTGATGTAATTGATAGAATTGGGAGACTCAATCTTGATTCACTCCCAACTCAATCAAAAGAGCAGCCTGGACCATCTCAGAAAGGTCCCCCAAAGTGGCTGACAAACACACTTGAAAGTGTTCATCCTGATGAAATTGGAAAAACAGGAACCAGAAATTCAAACCGACAAAATGGATATATAGAGAATAGATGTCCATCTAATGCTATAAGAAGCAAGACTCGTTATGAATTGTGGTATAGACATGTTCCTTCGGTAAAACATCTCAGGATTTTTGGTTCCACCTGTTATGCTTTGACACCAAAGGTACATAGAAACAAACTTGGTGCTAGAAGTCGTAAGTGTATCTTCCTAGGGTATTCAAACACCTCCAAAGCATATCGCCTCTATGATGAAGCAAATAAAAAGTTTGTTATATCTAGAGATGTAATTTTTCTCGAATCATCCAAATCTGACAATGTTGTTGAGCGACAACTTGATCGCTTGGATAGATTCGCAAAAATGAAATCATTTCAAGAATTTGAGAATTAGATTCCACATCTTGAAGGGGGGATTCCTATACTAGATCAACATGTGGAATCTTCTTCTGAAGAATACTCTCCCCCGATTGAAACTCCAACAACGGATGATGCTTTAAGTGATGTAATTGATAGAATTGGGAGACTCGATCTTGATTCACTCCCAAATCAATCAACAAAGCAGCCTGGACCATCTCAGAAAGGTCCCCCGAAATGGCTGACAAAGACACTTGAAATTGTTCATCCTGATGAAATTGGAAAAACAGGAACCAGAAATGCAAACCAACAAAATGGAGGTGATGTAGATGACTCTAATTCACCTGTTGATATGGATGTTTCTTATGATTGTGAATTTAACTTGTCTACAGATTTTGAACCAACTTCCTTCAAAGAAGTTGCTTCTCATGATAAATGGAAAGAAGCGATGCAAAAGGAGTATGATGCCATCATAAAAAACGACACTTGGAAGCTGGTTGATCCTCCATTTGGAACCAAACCAATTGACTGCAAGTGGGTCTACAAGAACAAGTACAAAGTTGATGGCATGACAGAGTGCAATCCTCTTTCTACTCCAATGGAACAAAACTTAAATCTCACATCTATTGAAGGAAAGGAATTTGAGGATGCAACAAAGTATAGACAGCTTGTAGGAAGTGTCATCTACCTCACTACTACCAAACCAGACATTTTATTTGCTATTGGAATCATCTCCAGGTTTATGCAAAAGCCTTGTGAGGGACATTGGTCTGCTACAAAAAGAGTTCTAAGGTACTTGAAGGGAACTCAAGACCTTAGAATCAAGTATACACAGGTGGATGACTTCAGCTTGACTGGATACTCAGATTCAGACTTTGATGGAGACAAAGAAACATGGGTATCTACTTCAGGATATGCTATGAGTCTTGGATCAGGAGCTGTCTCCTAGAGATCACGCAAACAATCACTTCCAGCAGATTCCACAATAGAAGCAGAATACGTGGCAGTAGCTAAAGCAACGAAAGAAATTGTGTGGCTCAGGAAAATTCTTGAAGATTTGAAGGTAAAACAAGTACAATCAACTCCACTCATGATTAACAACACCTCTGCAATAAAGTTGGCCAAGAACCCAAAGTTCCATGATCGAACAAAGCATATCAATACGAAATATCATCTCATTTGACATCATGTTGAGGCCAAAACAATCCATCTCCATCATTGTTCCACAAATGAGCAAATTGCAAACATCTTCACCAAAGCACTTGGAAAAGAAAAGCTTGAACGATTCAGAATGATGCTTGGACTCACCAACATCCCTTCAG
>APFE031228969.1:0-70432 GCA_000404065.3 Pinus taeda | reverse complement strand
AAATTGCAAACATCTTCACCAAAGCACTTGGAAAAGAAAAGCTTGAACGATTCAGAATGATGCTTGGACTCACCAACATCCCTTCAGATTAAGGGGGGGAATGTTGACACCTAATCTTCATGATTGCGGGAATTTGTGTAAATAAATAAATTAGGAATGTGAATAGTCATCGGGAGATGAACTGAACAATCACTCCTATTGTATATAACAATAGCCTACCTATGGAATAACAGATGTATCAGTTTTCTACCAAACTGGAGTTACTCCTCGCCTGACACATTGGACATAATTACCATTCCTCAAACTATCAATATAGAAGGACATATCAAGAAGAAAAATGTTCAAGAAGTGAAAGATCACACCGAGCATCAAGAAATGAATCTGACCATATCTTGTAATGCATTGGAAGAAATCACCACTCCTCAAACTATCAAGATAGAAGGACATATCAAGAAGAAAAAGGTAATAGTGTGATTGATTCAGGTAGTACCCATAATTTTATTCATTGTAATATAGCCAAGGAATTGAATTGCTACCTATATCCAGCACAAGAGTATCAAGTGATGGTTGCAAGTGGAGGAACCATAAATTGCTTTGGAAAGTTCCATAATATCAAGCTATCCAAGGGACAATGTGTATTTAATATCCCAATGTTTTCCATTCCAATGAGTGGTGCTGATGTTTTACTAGGAGTCCAATAGCTACAATGTTTGGGTACAATAGCTTTTAATTTTCAAGAACTTTTCTTGAATTTTTTTTGGGAAGGAAAGGAAGTTTAATTGAGGGGTATTGAAGGGAAACTGGGAAATATAATCAACTCTAACAACATGAAAAAGCTTTTAAATAAAGAACAACGGGGCGTAATTGCACAATTATGTTCACTAGAGAATCCCACATCGAAATGATGTATTTCTCTAGATCTCCAAAATATTTTGGACAATCATTCCAAGGTATTTGAGACTCCCAAAGGCCTGCCACCTATTCATTATCATGATCATGCTATTTATTTGATTCCAGGAAGTGTTCCTCCAAACATTAGGACTTATAGATATCCATATGCCCAAAGGAGTGGGAACTCATTCAAAAGCTGCAGAAGATCCCCGTTCAAACATTATTGCAAGAAGTTGACAAGGAAGGAAAAGTCGTATTGGAACCTGAAGTAGTCAAAGAATCGAGAAATCTACAGTTACAAAATAGATCAATTTCAGAGTATCTCATCAAGTGGAAGAACTTACCCACTGAATCTTCCACATTGGAGGAGAAGAATTTATGAAGAAGAATCAAGAACTACTCAAGCATTGAGGACAACACTTTTTGAAGGAGAGGGGCATGTCAGGTCCCTATACTACTAGTGTAACCCCTTATTTTTATTACAACAATCCCCTTATTATATTTTCGTGCCCATGTAGTCCCCATATTGTTATTATTGTGCCCCATAGAAGCCCATTATTTTTATTATTGTGCCCTTACATTATTATTGTTATGTCGGCTATGATTATATTGTGACCCCTTAGAGTCCTATATATAAAAAGGATGTCTTCTCATTTGTATCATCCAAGAAATGTTCATTTTTGTAATGTAAAGGAGGTTCCCCCTCAAACAGGCTGAATTCTAAGGCGGTGATCTATCTTTTCTATCTTTTTGTGAGCTGGTTTCCTAACAGACTCTGCCTCACCAAGACAACATTATGCAATGCTGAGAGGGAAGGCTCTACCTTCCTCCGAGAAAATGCACATTTCTTCCTAGTCACTATCCTCTAGTCTTGTATTGCACAATTCTAAGAGGCAGTGACTGCTAGCCTAGAAAACTGCCCAACGCAGTCACTGAGCCCACAACCCTTGCTAGTCGTAATTGTGCATTGCACAATCCAACAACCATCAGGCCATTATAGATAGCACATTGCACAATTCCAATAGCTAACCAGCCTCCCAGTAGTCCAGACCACATTTTGAACAATTCCGGCAGCCAGTCTCCGACCTCCTAGGAAAAATTACACAATCCTTGCTAGTCAATCCCTAGGTATGTTGCATGTCATTCCTCAAGTTTTCTTTGGCTTTAGCTGACAGATTTATTTCCATGCATGTCACCATATCTCTAGATGGAGCAGGTGTTTATCTGCCTCTCAGAAGTTCAGGATCAATGGATTCCAAGAGAGAATGATCAAAGGACAATGATGGAAGTGCAACTAGAGCAGTCATTGAGTGAGTGTTTACTCCTGATCTATGAAGACACCAAGTTGATTGTAGGCAAGGACATCAAGATGAAATGGAAGGAGGTCAATGATGCATTTGTAGGAACATTTGGGGAAGACCGCGAAGACCGCCAAGTCTATGTGAAAATTCAGAAGTCCGACTTGTATCGGATTGCACGGAGTATCTCGTGTTCCCATGTGCAGACATGATACATTGGATCATCTCACACATTGATCCCGAGACGATGAAATTGAGAAGTGTCAGTGGGATGAAGATTATGACCTTCAGGGCACATGATTATGAACAAATGTACCATATGTCGAAGCTCATGGTCACCATGGAGACACCCTTCAGCATACCCAACAACAATGCCAAATCCAAAGATATCTTGAAGAACTGGGTAAAGGACCCAACCAAATTCAGGATGACACCCAGCGAGATCTACAAGACAAAGATACTGTGAAAGGTGTATCAATACTTAGTCATAATTGGATGTCTCCTGTATGGCCAAGATAGTAGGAAGACCTTCCCACAGAGTTGGATGATCGTGTTGTACCAACTAGCCAGTGAAGGAAAAGCATGCAACTAGTTAGACATGTTGGCTCACAGGCTGAGGGAATAGGTAGCAAGAGCTCGAAAGCCACCCAAAGGTCAACAAGCAGAAATATACATGTTCGCTTAATTCTTGGATGCAATCTGTGCCAATGAGGAGTTCCTAGGGTTCAAGTGGGCATGGACATTGACGAAGACCTCTGTGAATACTTATTGTAAGATGTTTTTTTAATGCCGCTTCAGAGGAGTTATCACATAGTTGTTTGATCATTTTGTCACCCTAGAGTACAAGATGATATTTGAACAACATCCACCCTGCTTGTCGAAGGAAGCAATGGAGGCACTAATCGATATAGCAGATTGTTATGCCTTACCATCTGACACTTTCATACGGATGTATAATGTAGACTCAGAAACCTTTTCGTGTTGTACTGAAGTTTTCCTTGGACAAGATCATCATGTAAGAAGTATCATACCACATCTCGATAAGACTCTCAGTTAAGCTACACCAGAAGAAGAATGCACCTCGACTCACTCTTTTGTTGCAAATTGGGTTATACGAGATACCAAATTTCTAGCATGCAGATGTCAAAGTAGAGGAAATAAAAAAATATCCATTCGACACCCAAAGCCACTATCTGTATGACCCACATTATTTTATAAAACACCACTGCATGAGAGTATAGTTTTAGTTGAACCACAGGGCATGTCATTAGGCAGAGGAGGACCCATGGAGATATTGTTACAACTTCTCCAGGCCCAGTGAGCTGGTCGGCATCACTGTGGAATGGTTAGCGAAGCAGCGTGAAGGAACATCTTGGGGAGCACCAGCAGCAGTAGTAGAAGAGGTAAACATACCAGTGTGCCACAAGTGTAACAGGAAGATTATCGAAAACATGGAGGAGGAAGAAAGTTGTAAGTTCTAAGCATACCCACTTGTGCTGAAATAAGCTTTGGAAATAGAGGCGAAGAGGCAATAGTGCGAAAAGAGGAATGCCCAAAGGCAGAGAGAAAAATGGAGAATGGAGGAAACAGGGAAGGAATTGCATGAGTTGAAGGAGCAACTCCAAAAGGAACAAGAGTTGCGCAGATAGGAGAAGGAAGTGCATCGAGAATAGGTACAACAGGGGGAGCAACATGTACAGAGAGATGAAACTCTGGTCGTATAGGTAGTCGACTCATCCAAACAGTTAGCACCAAGCAGACAGGGTGATCCATCACAGGAGGATGACTTTCCTCAATATATTGAACAAGCACTTGAGCATCTAGATATGGATATGGAGCAATAGGAGTTAGAACAAGAAATCAAACTCATGCCTCACCACCAATAGGTTGACCCACCAACTTCACCAGATCTGGAAGTGGAGAAAGTCTCATGTGACCAAGGAGACACTAAAATCCTTGGAGACAATCCCTAGGGAGGGATGCACAACATCTCATTCGATGAATCCCAAGATAGAGTTGTGCAGTATTACAAAGTGTTGACTTTGGATGATCATACATCTCTTGTACAGTTTGAGGAATGAGTTGTTGTGTCTGACATGTGCAAGCATACAAGAACATTCTCTGATGCTACTAGAGCATATGACGAAGCAACTAGTTCCAATGTTTCCTTCTTGATAGCAGAGAACGAGTGAATGGCCAAGTAGTTATAAAAGGCCAAGGAAGGAGGAGAACAGGTTACATTATCAGCCCAAGAAGGAAATACTAGATGAAGTATTTCCCGTTAACACAGTCATGCATGTGTTGTATTCCAAGATTGGTACCATTCATAAGGCAATTGTCCATCTCAATGGTTGGCAACAACGATGTGGAAGGAGAGCACGTATCTTGTCGAGTGTGCATGCTGTTGTTGATTACATGCAAACATGGAAAATAAGATACAAGGGGGCCCTATTACACTTTCCCAAGATGATGAAGCCCAGAGTGGTCGAGATGAAGGCATGCATCTGACGTCAAATTCGGAACTCTGAAGATCTCCCACAACTCATCACTACCATACAGGCTTTCCATGCATGGGTATTGAAGAGTATGGATGTTGTTGTGTGTGCACATGTGATCCCATCTATTGGGAGACTCACCGAGGCAAAGACAAAGGCATAGGTTCAAGTGGAACTTGACTCGTACTTTGACGAGATGATGTGCATAGCCACCATTCCAGACTTGGTGATATATGCAAAAACCGTGCATTAGTATGTTACTTGTCTGGCCACAATGAAGACAATGATGTGCATGTTAGCAGACAATTTGGGCAGAGGAGCCTGAGTAGTGTACCCGAATGCTATGGAAGCAAGAGTTTGTTTCCAGAAGGATGTCAACTTATAGTACACAAACACCATCATGAACTACTAAGCTTGGCATAATTCACTACTATCGACCACCATGAGGATTTTGAAGAGCTGGTCTTCCCAAAATTGTCTAATTCATAGTGATGCCTTGCATGGCTTAATCAAGCCTATTTTTCTCACATGGGTACATGTACATATTGTATGTAATGTCTTGTCAAGCATAAGTTCAAGTGTCGATAGTTGGATGTAACGGTCATAGAGTAGATGAAGAGTCATGAGGGTAAATGAACTATCACAAAGGGGAATGTCAAGGGCCACCCCACCCCTTGCTATATATAGTCCCTCATAACTCATTGTATAGGCTTTTGGTCAACCAAGCTTCCGAGAGGAGTATCTTAGAGAGAGCTTGGAGAGTATGTTAAGAAGCCTTGGCTTCTCCACTGAACACAACTAGTATATCTCTTTGGAGGGGTAGGCGGCAGTGACTGTAATGTTTTGATATTGGAACTAGTGGTTGGTTATGGTTGTATTGCATGACTAGAACTTACACTTCTTAATATAATAGAACCAATGCACTTCATGCATATGTCGTATTGTATTTCAGTTATCTATTTACTCTAAATGATATATGTATCTATTTTCTTATGCATGAACGTGTAGCTATTTTCTGTATATGTATGTATGAATCTTACTGAAATAGGTTGTTTGTTAAACCATCACTTTGGATTTCTAGCTAACTTGCCTTCCATGTTGTGATGCATCTTTGCTTGAGTGTTCCCTTTTAAACTATGTGCTTTCACAGGTTTCTGAGGGGCATCCTCGCCTCACCCTCTTTGTCAGAACCACTCATGCACCTTCTTTGACTTACCGTATATGTCATACCCTTACTACCAACAGGGACATCTCTTACTTTCCTCTATGCAAAACTGTGGTCAAGGCGATATTGTATGATCCACTGCAGGGACTCCTCCACCAAATGTTCTGAGGTCTAACTGGGACTTCTTACCGGGGAGATCCCCTAACATGTTGGTGGGTCCAACACCATCATCATTTCTAGTGTTAGAAGGAGGGCCAGATGACAAGCTTTTTCCTCTCATCCTATTTTGAACCTTTGCATATCTGTCATGGATTTTGTTACACTCACCCCTCCATGATGTTTTTCGCATGTTGAACCTCACAACATCAAAATGGAGTTTTTTAATATCTTATCCGAGTTCATGTATGATGGTGAAGGCGAAGTGGCCTAACATGTGTTACATGACTTCCTTGCCATGCTTGATGGAGAAGATGGATGTTCTGATGAACAGGCCAGTTTGTTGCCTGCACATGCACTTCATGGATCCCCACGATGGTGGTGTTGCATCCTACCAGTTGATAGTGTGGACTCACTCGAGAATTTATGTGATCTCATTGAAGACACTTTCCATCATTTTGATCCAAAACATCTTGACAAAAAACTATTACAACAACAAAAGACCCCACATGAATCGTCTGATGATTTTTGGAAATGCTGCCATGTTTGGTAGTTTCAAGCTCCTAAGAGCTGGATGAAATTCCAGTATCTCATTGACATATTCAGATATTGTCTTATCATATATGTCAATTCCAAGAATAAATATGAGCCCAAGCCTCACTCGACATACTTTGGTGATGGAGTTATGCAATCATAGATAGATACGGTCACTGTCATTAGTGACTGTCCGTCGTCCCCTCATCAAACAACTCCATCACTACAGAGTGATGCGGGAGAGAATGTACACACATCTCCCAAACATCACTTCACTTAATTTCCATCCAAGTTTGGTTGTGAGTCCATTGAGTTGTAACATGCATTCTGTATGACAACCTCCATCTTCGTACTCCGACAAACCTCTGGATGATTTTGTCTTATGTTATTCCATTCCGGACTGTACACTTGTTGTGAATGAGGATCAAGCCATCAATGGAGTTGGTGATGCACAACCAACATGCGTTGTCATTCATGAATAGTATGACTGGGAGCTTGAGCATCAACACTCGGCGAAGGATGACTCCCTCTTGTGTGAGCCTCCTCTGTTCTTCCTTGACATCTTTGGTCAACCTTCCATCCATTATTTCGCATGTGTATCTTCATCTACGGATGCACCCATTGTTAATCGTCCACAAGACACACTAGATGTCAGTCCACATTTGACGAAAGAGGGGATAAACTATTAATTGAAAATCCACCTAACTTTTCATCTTATCTTTTCGAAAACACAGAGGGTGAATTTTTCTGCTTCTCGTCTACCCCTCTCTTTAACTCATCAGATCATGAGGATGCCAATGAAATCATTGATTTTTCTTATCACAGCTATTTTGATATATTTACTCTCGTATTCAATCATGATCATGGTTCCATCGCAGAAGATTTTTCAAATCCACCTATTTATGATGATCTATATTTTGACGAAGTCGAAACCCCCCAGACTATCGAGGCACTTCAGCCCAAGCTGATGGTTATGAGAGGCCCTTGCAGTCCTAAGTTTTTCAATCAGGAAATTGTTGAAACACCCAAGGCTCCTCATCACTCATCTGTATGCATTAAAGATCAATCTCACACATAGATCATACTTCCTTCACTCTAACTACATGATCGCATCACTCACGCATTGGAGGAATCTTACATAGAAAGCACACATGCACAACACAAGTTGTCTTTTGTCTTTCATTTTCTTACATGTCACAGTCGAGAGTATGCATATGCTTAATAGCCGCACACAGTATTGCACAACACCACAATAAGTCCATGGATTGAATGCCATGTACTTGCAGTCACTTATGCTTTGTGCAAAGATTGAAACATGGAGTCTGTTTGTCTTCATTGTTGTATCTTTCTTGTGTTCTCATTCGCCCAACTTTGCTACTCACGAAACATTCCTTCACCAACATGGGTCAACCAATGCACTAGTGGCTGCATTGGAAGTATCACTTCACATGATCAGGCCGGCCATGCACCGTTAACTTAGGAGTAGGAGTACTATTTTCTTTTTGTTGTTTGGTTGCATGCTTATTTGCTTACTTACTTCACATGTTTCATTGTCTACTTACTTGTTTTCTTACTTTCTTTGGTTTTGCATTTACTTCTGCTTTTGCTTTGTTTTGTGTTTGTTTGATTGTTTTGTTGTCGTAGGTTAGTTTCGCATGAAACTTTGTGTGACACTTGAAACAAGATTGGTAAAGTACAAGAGGCCTTGTGCGACTATCACTACTTGGTTATCTATCTTTTGTCATCTATATGAAGAACTTGTTATCCTCAGTCCATGATATGCCAATGGAAAATACATACTATTCAAAGTGAACCTCTGTGAAAACACAACACTTGTGCGCTAACTAGTGTCACCTACTCTAGTTGGTTGTTTTTGGGTTAACCCTTGTCAACCCAATCAAGTAAAGTAAGGTGAGGGGGAAAGCCATTAAAAATATCGTTAGAGGTATATATAAAACTACTTCTCTAAAGGAACATCCTCTTCTACTCTCAATAAGTTGGGATCCCTCTTCTGCCTCTCAAATGAATAAGTGTTATGCACAATTAGGAGAAATGAAAAAGTAAAAAATTAAAAGGTGAAAAAAATTCAAAATGAAAAATGAATAGGGTGAAAGATGAGAAAGTCTTCTACATAGAGATGTGATGCAAGTAACTCCATCGAGGTACTGACCAAGCTCACTGGTAGTGGAGTGATGCTTGTGTTACTGCGTGACTCTGTCATGATACTATCTAGGCCTACTAGTAGCAGAGCAACACCATAGATGAAGCTAAGACTCTAACAACTATATTGCTTGTGCACCAATATACCCCTCATCACCAATTGAAACAATTGTGTTAACTTGTCTTCAAATGTGTTTCAATCGAACAAGAGCTTGGAAGATGCTACATCTCACAATCAAGCAAGGGTGGAAACCAAGACAAACAAAGAACTAAACAATACTTCGAGAGGTGTTAGACTTGCTTTTCATAAACAAGGTCCATTCAGAGAGAGAGAGTTCTACCAATGTGTCAATAAGTGTTGTAGCGGCTACAACCACCCTCCAAAATCTTTCCTTGGCTTCGCTTTCGAGCATCCCTACCAACCATCCTCAACAACATGTCTTGCACTCTCAAGTACACAAGCTTCACTGGTTTTCTAGTAGCATGGAAACTTGTGCATGATAGCTTGTTGCATTACCCTCACAAGTTTCTTCCCCAAACTTGGTCCAGCTACTGGTTGTGCGTAATTCTGTAGGGGAACCATCCTTCTCTCCATGAATTGTACAATCTGGATTGGAAGCCTACCGGCCTCAGGAATTTCACAGTTCTATCTGTCAACCTTCCCTAGAAAAACTACGCAATCTGGGCGAGCAAGACTCCTCGCCCAAAAAAATTTGTAATCCTGGGTAACCATCAACTCGTCAGCCCAAAAATTGTGCAATCCCTCTGGGTAGTGAACCCAGCCTCCTTCCAGAAACTTCACAAAAGCTAGCCTCAAATAGGCACCCTATTCCACATGCCATTGGGTTGACTAGTTCCACCCGGGACCGAGAAAACTTAACTTGGATGCATGGGCTTCTTTTTACTGAAAGACCAAAAAGGAACATGCAAAAAGCATCACTAGATTTTAGGGAGCTATTTTTAGCAGCTGGAGGTTACATCCAAAGATTGTTTTAGAATTTTTCCTCCAAGTGTTGCTTTTTCCTAGATTTGTTGCATGTGCATCATGAGCTTCAAACTTATTTATTCGATGCTTCAAAGCTCACTTCTTCAAATTGATGTTGGAGCTCTGACATCCCATGACACATCAAGAAGTCTTTGACACATCTAGCTCAGTTATTTCAAGGTAAGTCCACTTAACTTATATTTTGCAACATTTTTGTTGCTTTTTGTGTTTTGGCTTATGTCAGTGCTGTGTGCTTGACTTCTTTGAATTCTTGTTGTCATTTTAATACATATTAGCTTGTACTAGCACCATTTCAATTTTCATTAGCATATCACTATTATCACATGCATGACATTGTTTTAAATGAATGGTTGTCGATTCGTCGACTCGCTTCACACACATGCATGTTGTCTGGTTTTCGAAATATTGCATCCACTATTTGTATGCACGATCATTCACTCTTACTTACACCCAGTATCACCATGCATTCACATTCACATTTTCTTTTAGTTTCCTCTCGATGAGTCTAGGCAACGTTGGCCTGGACTCTACCTCACCAAGACAACATTGTGCAATCCTGAGAGGGAAGGATCTACCTTCCTCCTAGAAAATCCACATTTCTACCGAGTGACTATCCTGCAACGCTGTATTGCACCATTTTGAGAGGCAGTGACGGCTGGCCGAAAAAATTACAGAATGTAATAACTGAGCCTCCAACCCTTGCTAGTTGGAATTGCGCATTGCGTAATCCAACTAGCCAATAGGTCAGTCTGGATTACGAATTTCATAATTCCAGTAGCCAGCTAGCCTCCCCATAGTCCGAACTACCTTTTGTGCAATTCTGGTAGCCAATCTCCCAACCTCCCAGGAAAATTTGCCCAATCCTTGCCAGTCAATCCCCAGGTATGTTGCATGTTTTTCCTTGAGTTTGTTTTGGTTTTAGATTACAGATTTCTTGTGGTGCATGTCACCATTTCTCCAGATCTAGCAGGTGTATATACACCTCTCAGCACATCGGGATCAATGACCTCCAAGAGAGCAGGATGAAAGGTCACTGACAGAAGTGCAACTGGAGCAGTAGCTGAGTGAGTGTCTACAAGTTTATAGATCTATGAAGACACCAAGTTGATTGTAGAAAAGGAAATCAAGCTGAAATGGAAAGAGGTCATTGATGCATTTGTAGGCACATTTGGGGGAAGACCTCGAAAACTACCAAGTCTATGTGAACATTCAAAAGTCCAACTTATACTAGATTGCATGCACGTGTCTTGAGTTCCCATGTGCGGACATGATACATTGGATTGTCTCGCACACTGATCCCAAGATGATGACATTGAGCAGTGTCAGCCAGACAGAGATTGCTACCTTCAGGGCACGGGATTATGAACATATTTACCATATGTCGAAGTCCATGGTCACCATGGAGACGCCCTTTAACATACCCAACAACAATTCCAACTCCAGAGATATCTTGAAGAACGTGGTAAAGGAGCCGACCAAATTTAGGATGACACCCAACTTGATCTACAAGACGAAGATACTGCAGAAGGCACATCAATACTTGGTCATCTTTGCATGTCGCATGTAAGGCCAAGACAGCACAGAGACCTTCCTGCAAAGTAGGTTGATTGCATTCAACCAACTGGCCAGTGTAGGAAAAGCATGCAACTACTCCGACATGTTGGCTCAGGGGCTGAAGGAATAGGTAACAAGAGTTTGAAAGTCGCCCAAAGGTCAGCAAGAGAAAATCTACATGTCTGCTTACATATTGGATGCAATCTGTGCCCATCAAGAGTTCATGGGCTTGAATTGGGCATGGACATCGAGGAAGACCTCTGTGAAAACTTATTGTAAGATTTTGTCTGAGTGCAAGTTTAGATGAGTTATCACACATCTGTCTGATCATTTTATCACCATGGTGTACAAAATGATATTTGAACAGGATTAACCCTACATGTCGAAGGAAGCAATGGAGGAATTGATTGATATAGTAAACTGATATGCCTCACCGTCCGACAACTTCATACGAATGTACAACATGGAGAAGCCTCTGCATGTTCCACCAAAGTTTCCCTTGGAGAAGCTTGTCACGCAGGAAGTATCATACCACATCTCTGCAGGACTCTCAGCTAGGCTCCATCGGAAGAAGAAGGAACCTTGACTCACTCTTCCATTACAGATCATGTTATGTGAGATATGAAATTTCAAGCATGCAGATGTCAAAGTAGAGGAGATCAAGAAATATCCATTCGATGCCCGAAGCTACAATTTGTATGACCCACATTGTTTTTTAAAAGATCACCACACGAGAGTAAAGTTTTAGTGGATCCACAGGGCATGTCATTGGGCAGAGCACGACCCATGTAGATACTGTTACAACTTCTCTAGGCCCAATGAACCAATCAGAATCACTGTGGAATGGTTATTGAAGCAGCGTGAAGCAACATCCCAGAGAACACTGACAGTAGCAGCAGTAGAGGAAAACATACCAGCATGCGACAAGGGGATGAGGAAGATTGTTGACACCATGGAGGAGGAACAAAGATCCAAGTTCCAAGCAGACCGCCTTTTGTAGAAAGGAGATTTGGAAATAGAGGGGAAGAGGAAAAATCACGACAAGAGGAAAATGCAAAGGTAGAGATAAAAATGGAGAATGGAGGAAACGGAGAACGAGTTTCACGAGTTGAAGGAGAAATTCTGGAAGGAAAAGGAATTGCACAAACAGGAGAAGGAAGCACAACAAGAGAATATATAGCAGGGGTTGCAGGATGTATAGAGAGATGAAACTATGCCTGTATAGGTAGTTGACTCAACTGAAGAGCTAGCACCATGTAGATAGGGTGAGCCATCACAGGAGCAGGACATTGCTCAAGAGATTAAACAAGCACTTGAGAAGATCGATACAGATATCGAGAAATAGGAGTTAGAGAAAGACATCGACCTCATGCCTCACCACCAAGAGCTCAACCCACTAGCTTCACTCGATCTGGAAGTGAAGAAAGTCCAAGGCGAGACACTGAAATCGTTGGAGACAATCTGGAGGGAGAGATGCACAACATCTCATTCAATGAATCCCAACATAGAATTGTGAAATATTGCATAGTGTCGACTACAGATGATCATGCATCTCCTCCATAGTTTGAGGAACGATTGATTGTGTTTGACGTGCGGAAGCATTGAGTAGCATTGGCCTATGCTACTAGAGCATATTCCGAAGCCACTGGCTCGAGTGTTTGCTTCCTGCTAATAGAGAATGAATGAATGGTCAAGGAGTTACACACAACCAAGCAAGGAGAATAATTGGTTACAGCATCTGCCAGAGCAAAGTTGAAGAAGGAAATACTAGATGAAGTATTGTCCCTTGACACAACGATGTGGGTGTTGTATTCAAGTTTGGTACTATGCATAAGGTAGTTGTCCATCTGAATGGTTGGAAACAATGATGTTCTAGGAGAGCATGTATCTTGTCAAACATGAATTTTGTTGTTTATTACATGCAAACATAAAAAATTAGATACAAGGCAGTCATGTTACACTTGTCAATGATGATGAATCCTAGAGCAGTTGAGCCGAAGGCATGCATCCAGAGTCAGATCTGGAACTATGAAGATATCTCGCAGCTCATCACTAGTCTATAGGATTCCCATGCATGAGTATTCAAGACTATGGATGTTTTTGTGCATGCACATGCAATCCCATCTATTGGGACACTCACTCAAGCAAAGAAAAATGCACCGATTTGACTAGAACTTGACTCATACTTTAACGAGTTGATGCGCATAGCTACCAGCCCAGACTTGGTGATCAGTGCAGACACCATGCCTTAGTATGTTGCTGGTTTGGCCGCATTCAAGACAATGTTGTGCATGTTATTGTTATTAGACAGGTTGGACAGAGGAGCCCGATATGTGTACCTAGATGTTAGGGAGGCAAGAGTTCATTTCCAAAAAGATGTCACCTTAGAGTACAGAGACACCCTCATGGAATACTGAGACTAGCATCAGTTCACTATCGCTGACCACCATGAGGATGTTAAAGAGTTGGTCTTCCCACAGTTGTTCGAATCATAGTGATGCCTTGCATGGCTTGCTCAAGCCTATTTTTCCTAACATGGGTACTTGTGCAGATTGTATGTAATGTCTTGTCATGTGTAAGTTCAACTATTGATAGTTGGATGTAATAGCCATAGAGTAGATGAAGAGTCATGAGGGTAGGAGAAATATCACAAAGGGGAATGTCAATGGCCACCCCAACCTTTCCTATATCTAGTCCCTCATAACTCATTGTATAGGCTTTTTGTTAGCCAAGCTTCTGATAGGAGTATCTTAGAGAGAGCTTGGACAATATTGTAACAAGCCTTAACTTCTCCACCGCGCAAAGCTAGTATATCTCTTTGGAGGAGTAGGAGGTAGTGACTGTAAAGTTCCGTTGTCACAACTAGTGGTTGGCCATGGTTGTATTGTATGACTTGAACTCATGGTTCTTAATATAACAGAGCCAGCACATTTCATGCAGATGTCGTATTGCATTTCAGCTATCTGTATATGTATCTATTTTCTTACTCATGCATGTGTAGCTATTTTCTATATATGTATGTATGAATCTTACTGAAATGTGTTGTTGGTTTAACCATCACTTTGGATTGCTTGCTAACTCGGTTTCCACGTTGTGATGCATCTTTTCTTGTTTGTTCCCTTCTAAACTACATGCTTTCATAGGTTTCCAAGAGGTGCACTCACCTCACCCTCCATGTGTTAGAACTGCTCATGTACCTTCTTTGAATTACCACATATGTCACACACTTGATGCCAACAGGGACATCTTACTTGCCTTTGTGCGAAAAAGTGGTCAAGGCGATACTGTACGAACCATTGTTGGGACTCCTAAACCAAATGGTCTGAGGTCTAATTGCGACTTCTTATCGGGGAGATTGCCTGACATGTTGGTAGGTCTAGCACCGTCAATATAACTTAAATTGATTTTATATAGAGATTTATTTAAATTTATATTGTGTTTTTGTTTTAAATTTTTAATAATAAGTTGATAATATGCATTTTTTATAAGTGATAGAAGGGCATGTTCCCATTTAGACTTGAGGGTAAATGTAAAATAATGAAATTTGGGTCGCGATTATTATAAAGGATGAGTAAGACAGATAAGAAATCTATAAACATATTAGTACTCTCAAAGGCTACTTTAGATTTATTTTGTATTATTGAAGATGAAATTTATTG
Organism: Pinus taeda; assembly: GCA_000404065.3. Classification (NCBI taxonomy): domain Eukaryota; kingdom Viridiplantae; phylum Streptophyta; class Pinopsida; order Pinales; family Pinaceae; genus Pinus; species Pinus taeda. The sequence goes on along the minus strand of APFE031228969.1, from coordinate 55,514 downwards.
GCATGTTGGGAAAGGAGAAAAGCTCAGAGTAGGAATTGATCCATGGGTGGGATAGAGTGATGGTTATGTCCTTCCTAGGGAGATAACTGATTTTGTCAGCAACCAGGGTATCTCTCTATCTTGAAATTTACGAGTGAATTCGTCTATATGTTGTATATTTTAGTACAACTAAGTAAATATACAACTAACAACTATCTTGGAAGTTACAAGTGTCCACCAAAACCAACCTCAAAAAGAAGAATTCGTATTATAAATATGGTTGCAAATATATTTTATGGTCCATAATAATTTTGAATTTCTATATTTAATCTTTCATATTGGTAAGGGTCATTTATAAAGAAGGTTTTCCCTCATTTGATGCCCCTCTTTTGTGTACATATAGGGCACTCATTTGCATCGAAGATAATTAATCAAATCATCATTTTTGTGCGTATTTATCAGGACAAGACCAGTCACACTTATTTGAAGAAGGAGGATGAGCTTCTAAAGGTTGTGAGTCTTCACTATTTAACCTCTCTATATGGTGCTTTTAGATGATATGAAAGAGTTTTGTGATGGTTATAGTAAAGGGATAATTATGTGAGGCTACGTCTTAGCCATATTTTGGCCCTTTTAAAGAAATTTTCACCACAATCTAAGGCCTTGTCTCTTTGAAGGAAGAATTCAGTTTAACATAGACTATTTGTATAATATGAAATGGCTTCTTTAAGCTAGTTGATAAGCCAAGATAACGATGAAGAAAAAACATATATAGAAAAAAATGAACAAATAAAACACACTCACTATGTGAGCTCAAACCTCCTGTAAATCACATATTAAATCACACCGTTAACTACATTGTTATATAGTAAACTTATTACTAATATTATTATCAATCAACTGGCTAACAAATCTAATGGCACTACTAATCTTCTTGAATCTTATTTTGAGCACTGAGCACCCTAATAATTTTCTACCCTAATTTTGTACAAAGAACACAAAATATGTTGACTTATTTCTCAGCAATTACATGACATGATTTACTATGTTATCTTGTAGTGCCAAATTTTTTTCCTTTTTTCTTTTGCAACTGCTTTGCAATTTTTTTTTCTTTGCATTCAACCCAAGGGAAATCATTGTAAATAGTAGACATAGGGGGTCATGCATTAGTTTCCTAAGTTCCAAGTCAGTTTAATATTTAGGCTTTTAAGTGTGATTTAATTAGATATTCTCAAAATAGATAAATAAAACTAGGGAGAGCTTTTAGGAATTAAAGGAATGGATGTGGATCATTAAGCGATAAGGAGGCTTTTCTATTTTAAGATAGGGAAAAGATGGAATAAAGCCTCAAGAGGCTTTTTGTCATATGTATGCATTGCATGTAGAGCTTTAGAGCTTTTATTTGAGTGATTTTAGGATTTTTGTTGAGAAGTTGAAGGGATTGAACTTAGAATAGATCATTCTAAATTATTATAAATTATCAAGCCTCAAAGACATTGAAGATCATAGACAGAGAGGGAGAAAGTGAGGGATTGAGAGTAGGATTGAACACCAAGGCTGTAAGCCTTCAGCAAATTGTAATGGCCACGACTGTTGAATATCTAGCTACGAAGAAATTTTGTAAGTGTTTTGCGTGTCAATACAACTTTTGATTTTTTACTGTATGTCTAGTATTAATTTGCGTGAGATTGGATTGATGCGTTCAATGAATAAAACAAAGTTAGGTTGTAATGAATTGTATGTATATGTGGAATAAAGGTTCATTTTATATCTCACTCTCAAGTTTTATATTACAAATTCAATTCAGAAAGTGATGAAGGTTGAATGAATTATTGAAAATCCGACTAATGTTATTGGCTGTGATGGTAATACGAGTGATGGAATTAAAAATAATTGTTAATGGAAATGTCCAGCATGAAATTAAGCCTGCATTATCTGTGTGAAGAATTGTATTGAAAGCGTTGTTCTCTGTCAATTAGTGGACCCATATTATAATTACTATCTGTAGAAATCGATTAAATATGCTGGGTAATTCGATGGAGCTTGTTGGAAGAGCTAAAAACGGCACAGAGCTGTGTTCCAAACTCTGTTTGAAATCTAATTAAAGACAATTTTAAATTTTTGTGAAATAGTCTGAATAGCATTGCAAATTGGCAAAGTAAATTTGCGCGGAGCAAGTGTTGAAATTGTGGATTGTTCTGGCTATTTGACTATATGGATCGATATTCTGTGGGCACTCTGTTTTGAATTCTAACCTCACATTAATTGATTGTCATAGAAAATGATTGCTTGCAGAAGCTATAATAAAGTTTAATTATCGAGTCGATGTGGAAAAACAGGGGCGATAAGTCTTCAATTATGGAGTCGATGTGTGAAGGGCGCAGATCTGAGTTTGAAATGCAGTGACTCGATTCAAAAGTGAGTTGTAAGAGGAGCAGAGTGAAACAAATTGATATTTGACCAGCCGTATACCTTATAAAAAGGTGTTGACAAATATTGGAGCAGATTGTTGGCTGGAGTCCATTTTAAATATGGATGAAATGGAACGCAGAACCTTTAGCACATAGATGTTAACAGCGGTTGGAAATCAATATCTAGAAATAGGAGGAGGCGCGTTCTGTGAAGGCAAGCAGTTATTTGTTGACATTCGATTTTAAACAAAGCCTGAAATCGATAAGGCAAAGGATGAATTGTGAAAACACTGCTGGCTGAAGTTGATTTGAGGCGCATGCTTTTATATGCATGAGTGGAAAAAGATTTTGGTTATATGCAGGCCTTCCCTTCATCATTAGTGGTATCAGAGTGGGAATGCTTTGTTGAAGAAGTTTGTCTTTGAATGAGTACAGTTGAGAACTGAAGTATGTTTCTTTGAATGTGTGATGAATGATTTTTAAATTTGATATGCAAGCATACACAATTGCAAGTGAACAGGGTTGCAGGAAGAAGGCAAGATCATGCAGGATCTTAAAGGTGATATGATTTTTTTGAGTTAAAATATATGATTGAAGTTTATGGTTGTAGAGAAGATGATGGCAGTGAACATGGCATTTAGCTAAAGGCTAAATAAGGAGGACAATTGCGGTGTCTTGAAGAAGAAGGTGAGTTGAAGAGATAGCTTGAAGAGAGCAGAGAAAGTGCTCGAAAGGTTCCAGAGGCAGTGAACCAGTACTTACCAAAAGACTGAGTGAGGAGAGCTTGGTGAGGTAAGTGGCAGCAAGAGAGATTGTTGTTGCAGAGGCTAGTACAACTCATGCTGAGTGAGAAACTCATGAGGAAGTAGTCTGCCAGAGGGAGAGGGACTTTCAGAGGAAAAGGAATTCAAAGTGGTAGTGTTAGATCTACAACACCTAAAGAAGGAGCTAGCAGTAGCTCAACCCAGCATGCACCCATAAGAGGTGATGCAAGAGGCAGAGGGAGTTTTTCTAGAGGAAGAAGAGGTTCAGAGAAATGCCACAGAGATGAGATGACTGCAGAAGTTCGAGAAAGAAAGATCGCAGTAATGAAGGTACAATTGCACGTACTAGAAGAATGGCTACAAGAGCAGGAAAATCAGAATAGAAAATGGCTCTTTCCACTGAAGGGAAAGAGAGTGATTTGGCGACAATTGCAGAGGAGGTTGAGGAAAATTGTGATTGCCTTGTTGAAAAAGGGACTTAGAGTTCTTGAGCCAGAGATGGAATATGAAGATTCCACACTCAGATATGTTCAAAGGAAAATGTTGGAGGAAGTAGTCAAGACTAAAAAGTCTTGTGGTTTTAAAACTGATGAGTTGTGTATGTTTGCAGGTGCAGAGGAGGTTTCCATCGGTGAAATAGAGGAGAAGATCATTGATGATTTCTTGAGTTATTGGGCAAATTCAGATCAGCTGGATAATGTAAAACCATGTATTTTTGTAGCTGACAATTGTGATGTGATTACAGGTTTTACTGAGGAGGATGTGCAATCTTGTGAAACTGTTACAGCACAAGAGGAAGTTCTTGTGGATGTTGAAGAAGAGAATCAGTCTGAAGCACAGATAAGGGAAGTAACAGCTGATACTGTTGAAAATTTTGTGCAAACTGAAAGTTTATGTATGAATGCAGGTGATGATGATATGCTTCAGCAATGCTATAGAGAAATGGCATTGTTGGAATACTTGTTGGAGAATCCAGAGTACGACAGGGAGATTGCAGAAGAAAGAGTTCAGTACAGTGAACGAAAGCAGAACGACATCTTGGAGACAGATGGAAAGAAGGCGAGACTAGCTGATAGTCTCATGATGAATGTAAATCAGCATACTGATGTGCTGACAAAGGATTTGGGAAGGAACTTAGAGCAACATACTAAAGTGTTGCCAGGGAAAGCTGAGGAGAAAGCCAGTGAAGGTTTGTTGAGTCCTGAAGAAAATTTTGGAGCTGCTACAGTAGTACAAGATGAAGCTACAGTATTTGCAAAACTTGATTAGATTTCCAGAATCAATCAAGATGATAATGGATAATTACTGAAGATGGTCAAAAGAGAAGATGGAGATTATGCTAGAGTTAATTTGCAGCACGTTGATGAAATTGTAGATGATGAGCAAAGGAATGTTGGAAAGGGACAGGAAGTTTGGGAGGCCCCAACATCCATAGTGACAGCTAGAGCAACATGTGGGGCGACATTTATGGTGGCAGCTGAGGCAACACTCACAACAACAATATCTATGGGGGCACTGAAACCTTATGATTTTTGTTCTAACAATTGTTTTGTGAGTACAGGTCCAATTGAAGATGCTGGAGAAAATCTGTTAGACAAAGAAATTGAACTGATGAGGTGGATGATGATGAAAGAATCATCACCAGCAGCAGTGAAACAAAGGAGAAGAAGCAAAAGGAAGACAACAGAAGATTGCGAGAGCACAGCCAGTAGAGCGATGCAACATAAAGTGTGGAAACCTGGGGAAAGGCAACGAGCAATAGCACATGATAACTTGCAGAACAAAGTGTGGGATCCAGGAAAACCAAGACTAGAAGACACATGATCAGGAGATCATGAATATTTTCTACCTTGGGAATCTGATGCAGGAGCATTCAGCCCAAGGGAAATCATTGTAAATAGTAGACATAGGGGGTCATGCATTGGTTTCCTAAGTTCCAAGTCAGTTTAATATTGAGGCTTTTAAGTGTGATTTAATTAGATATTCTCAAAATAAATTAATAAAACTAGGGAGAGCTTTTAGGCATTAAAGGAATGGATGTGGATCATTAAGTGATAAGGGGGCTTTTCTATTTTAAAATAGGGAAAAGATGGAATAAAGCCTCAAGGGGCTTTTTGTCATATGTATGCATTGCATGTAGAGCTTTAGAGATTTTATTTGAGTGATTTTAGGATTTTTGTTGAGAAGTTGAAGGGATTCAATTTAGAATAGATCATTCTAAATTATTATAAATTATCAAGCCTCAAAGACATTGAACATCATAGACAGAGAGGGAGAAAGTGAGGGATTGAGAGTAGGCTTGAACAGCAAGGCTGTAATCCTTCAGCAAATTGTAATGGCCACGACTGTTGAATATCTAGCCACGAAGAAAGTTTATAAGTGTTTTGTGTGTCAATACAACGTTTGATTTTTTACTGTATGTCCAGTATTGAATTTGCGTGAGATTGGATTGATGCGTTCAATGAATAAAACAAAGTTAGGTTGTAATGAATTGTGTGTATCTGTGGAATAGAGGTTCGATTTTATATCTCAGTCTCAAGTTTTATATTACAAATTCAATTCAGAAAGTGATGAAGGTCGAATGCATTATTGAAAATCCGACTAATGTTATTGGCTGCGATGGTAATAAGAGGGATGGAATTAAAAATAATTGTTAATGGAAATGTCCAGCATGAAATTAAGCCTGCATTATCTATGTGAAGAATTGTATTGAAAGCATTGTTCTCTGTCAATTAGTGGACCCATATTATAATTACTATCTGCAGAAATCGATTAAATATGCTGGGTAATTCGATGGAGTTTGTTGGAAACGTTGAAAATGGCACAGAGTTGTGTTCCAAACTCTATTTGAAATCCAATTAAAGACAGTTTTAAATTGTTGTGAAATAGTCTGAATAGCATTGCAAATTGGCAAAGTAAATTTGCGTAGAGCAAGTGTTGAAATTGTGGATTGTTTTGGCTATTTGACTATATGGATCGATATTCTGTGGGCACTCTGTTTTGAATTCTAACCTCACACGAATTGATTGTCATAGAAAATGATTGCTTGCAGAAGCTATAATAAAGTTTAATTATCCAGTCGATGTGGAAAAACGAGGGCGATAAGTCTTCAATTATGGAGTTGATGTGTGAAGGGCGCAGATCTGAGTTTGAAATGTAGTGACTCGATTCAAAAGCGAGTTGTAAGAGGAGCAGAGTGAAACAAATTGATATTTGACTAGACGTATACCTTAGGAAAAGGCGTTGACAAAGATTGGAGCAGATTGCTAGCTGGAGTCTATTTTAAATATGGATGAAATGGAAAGCAAAACCTTTAGCGCATAGATGTTAACAACGGTTGGAAATCAATATCTGGAAACAGGAGGAGGCGTGTTCTGTGAAGGTAAGAAGTTATTTGTTGACATTCGATTTTAAACAAAGCTTGAAATCGATAAGACAAAGGATGAATTGTGAAAATGTTGCTAGTTGAAGTTCATTTGAGGCGCATGCTTTTATATGCATGAGTGAAAAAAGATCTTGGTTATATGCAGGCCTTCCTTGCATCATCCTCTCAAGTTTTCTCTCTCATAATTCCTCTCTCAATTTCTCTCCTACCTCCCTCTCTCTTTCGCCATCACTTTATTTCTTTTCCCTCCAATCCTCTCTCTGCCCCCATCATTCTCATCTCTCATAATTCCTCTCTCAATTTCTCTCCTACCTCCCTCTCTCTTCCGCCATCACTTTATTTCTTTTCCCTCCAATCCTCTCTCTCCCTCCATCATTCTCATCCTCTCTCTCAAGTATTCTCTCTCTCTCTCTCTCTCTCTCTCTCTCTCTCTCTCTCTCTCTCCAATTCTGTTAATATATCTCTCCCTCTCTCCTTATCTCCCCCCTTCTCGCTATCTCTCTTTATTTGTCTCTTTATCTCACCCCTTAACATCTCTCTCCATCTCTCCCTTGTCACTCCCACTATCTATCCACCTCTATCACTCTGTGTCTTTGTTCTTCCCTCCCATATATATCTAGAGTTAATATAACATGATGTATTTAATATATATTATAATTATAACTTTAATGTTGTATTATCCAAAGTTATTAATTTAATATATTAATATTGTAATATATCAAATAGTGAAAAAATATTATATTTATAATAATAATAATATAATAATATTTAATATTAATTTAATAATCATAATAATAATAAATAATAATAACAATAATATGTTAATATAATATTAGGGTTCAATAATGTTTTTTTTTGTATATTATTAATATTATATATTTTGCCTCATAGGTATCACCTAAATAAAACCGTAGTTTTATGAGTGTTAGATAGGATATATCAGAGGTTATGAAGTAAATATGAAAAGAGGTTATTCTATTTACCACTAGCCAGTTCTCTTTATTTATATTTTTATTATTTTATAATACTTTCTTTTATTTAACCATGATATTTGGCCCAAAGGCTTGGTATAAACTTATACAGTGAGTGGGCCTAATGGTTAAGAGCATGTGTTTCCTCCTAAGAGGTCACAGGTTCAAAACCAGAGGGGGGTAAAGTGTGTATGCCTTTGTAGACTTAGCAGTCAAATCGCTGCGACGAGGTAGGTGTTTAACTGTAATCCTATTCGATATATTTTTATTTATTTATCATACCTCTTTTATATTTATTTATTTATTTACCATACCTCTTTTATAAATTTGGTATTTGGCCCATGGTATTAATAATTATTTGTCGTGTGGTATTTGGCCCATAAGCTTCACCTGTATAAAACATATTTTTTTAGTTTTCTTTAAATATAAAGAGGTTTATTTAACAAATATAAAAGGAGCTTTTGTTTATTTAGGGTACCTCTAGTTTATTTATATTTTTATTTATTTACCATATCTCTAGAGTAGATATAAATTTGTAATCCTATTCGATATATTTTTATTTATTTATCATACCTCTTTTATATTTATTTATTTATTTACCATACCTCTTTTATAAATTTGGTATTTGGCCCATGGTATTAATAATTATTTGTCGTGTGGTATTTGGCCCATAAGCTTCACCTGTATAAAACATATTTTTTTAGTTTTCTTTAAATATAAAGAGGTTTATTTAACAAATATAAAAGGAGCTTTTGTTTATTTAGGGTACCTCTAGTTTATTTATATTTTTATTTATTTACCATATCTCTAGAGTAGATATAAATTTGTCGTGTGGTATTTGGCCCATAAGCTTCACCTGTATAAAACATATTTTTTTAGTTTTCTTTAAATATAAAGAGGTTTATTGAACAAATATAAAAGGAGCTTTTGTTTATTTAGGGTACCTCTAGTTTATTTATATTTTTATTTATTTACCATATCTCTAGAGTAGATATAAAAAAAGGTTTTATTTATTTACCATAGATTATTTTTATTTTTATTTCTTTACCATACCTCTAGAGTAAAAATAAAAAAAGGTTTCTTTTATTTACCATACCACTTGTTTATTTATATAGTTTTTACTTTATACACTTGTTGAGTGGTCATAACTCTATTATATTTTGTTTATACATACTATAATCAATTGATTTTAAATAGGTAGAATTAAAAGACTTTAGGCCACAATAAAAGGTAAAACTTCTATAATATTGAATTTATTATTATTTATTAGATGTCTAATTGTAATCCTATTAGATATTTTATTTATTATCATACCTCTTTTACTCTTTATATTAATTTATTTTTCCATACCTCTTTTATAAAATTTCGTATTTGGCCCTGGTATTAATAATTATTTGTCGTGTGGTATTTGGCCCATAAGCTTCACTTGTATAAAACATATTTTTTGAGTTTTCTTTAAATATAAAGAGGTTTATTGAACAAATATAAAAGGATCTTTTGTTTATTTAGGGTACCTCTAGTTTATTTATATTTTTATTTATTTACCATATCTCTAGAGTAGATATAAAAAAAGGTTTTATTTATTTACCATAGATTATTTATATTTTTATTTCTTTACCATACCTCTAGAGTAAAAATAAAAAAAGGTTTCTTTTATTTACCATACCACTTGTTTATCTATATAGTTTTTTATTTACCATGCACCTTCTTTGAGTGTTCATAAACCTCTTTATATTTTGTTTATACATATTAAGAATGTAAATTGAATTTTAAATAGGGTAGACATTAAAAGGCACCTTTAGGCTCAATAAAAAGGTAAAATTACTATACATTAGATTAAAAATATTAAACGTGAAACATTACATTTACATTTACATGTTTACATTTTTATGTGAGATCTACTCCCATACTAGGTTGTAGAGCGCCTTTCCCACGCAACAAAAAGGTAAAAATAATATACGACATAGTATGAGGAAGATGTTGTAGTGTCCCTAAATGAGGGTAAAATATTAGCCTAATTAATAATAAAAAGTTAAAACTAATAAAAATAATAAAATTTAATTTGTTATACTATAATTTTGTTTTTATTAATAAAATTACCAATAATTTTTTATATAAAGGAAAATTATAGTATACACATCACATTTAAGATTCATTTTACCATATAATTTTAAAACAATGATTTGAGTAACCATATTTAAATTTAATTTTCCACCAATGCTCTCCAACCCAATATGGTAGAGATGTTCTAATGTAATGTCCTAATTATCTTCAAAAATACAAATATAAATAGGTTTAGGGAATAAATATAAAAGGAGGTTTTTTTATTGTTTGTAAACCTCTTTATATTTTAAAATCTTTTATTGTGCTATACATATTAATAATTAGATTGATTGTTAAAAAAGCCATCTTTGGGTACAATAAAAAGGTAAAAGTAGTACAATATAAAAAAGGTTTTATTTATTTACCATACCTTATTTATATTTGTATTTATTTACTATACCTCTAGTTTATTTATATATATTTTTTATTTCCATACACCTTCTTTGAGTGTTTCGTAAGCCTCTTTATATTTAAAATTTATATTTTGTTTTATACATACTAATTATTAAAATAGATTTTTAAGTGGTCGACATTAGATTAAAAATGGTTAAATGTTAAACATTCGTTTAACATTACATGTTTACATTTTATTGAGGGAAGATCTACCTCTTATACTAGTTTGTAGAGCTATTTCCCACGCAATAAAAAGGTAAATGTAATATACAACTAGTATGAAGACGTTGTAGGTGTCCTTAAATGAGGGTAAAATTTTATCCCAATTAATAATAAAAGGTTTAAAAGTAATAAAAATAATAAATTTTAATTTGTTATATTGTAATTTTATTTTTATTAATAAAATTAGCAATAATATTTTAGATAAAAAAATCATAGTTATACATATCGCATTTAAATATATATAACATATAAATAGTAGTTATAAATTAATATTCATTTTACCATATTAAATTAAAATAATGGTTGGGTAACCATATTTAAATTTAATTATGCCCAAACCCTCCACAATCAAATATGGTAGAGATGTTCTAATATAATGTCCTAATTAGGCTCAAAAATATAAATGTAAGGAGGTTTATGGAATAAATATAAAAGGAGGTATTTTGACTGTTTAGAACCTCTTTATATTTTAAATTTATATTGTGTTTATAATAATTAGATTGATTTTTAAATTGGGCCAAAAATATTAAATGTTAAACATTACGTTTACATTTACATGTTCAAGTTCTTATGTGAGATCGACCCACATAATGGGTTACTAAGCACCTTTCCACGAAATAAAAAGGTAAAAGTACTATACAACCTAGTATAAGGGAGATGTTGTAGTGTCCCTAAATGAGGGTAAAATATTGGCCTAATTAATAATAAGTAGTTAAAAGTAATAAAAAAAATAAAATTTAATTTGTATATTGTATTTTTATTTTTATTAATAAATTACCAATATTTTTTTTAGATAAAAGAAAACTCACGGTATACATATCACATTTAATAATATATATAACATATAAGTAGTAGTTATAAATTAAGATTCATTTGACCATATAAATCAAAATAATGATTTGGTAACCATATTTAAATTTAATTATGGTAGAGATGTTCTAATGTAATGTGCCCCAAAAATAAAAATAACCCTATGTAAAGACATTTTTAGTCCATCCAAAAAATACAAAAAAATTATGTTAAAATAAAAATAGCTTCATGGTATTCACCCATGGTATTCATGTGGAATATATCTTATTTAAAGGGTGAAATTAAAACAAATTAGATCCATATTAACTCTAGATCTACCAAGCGCGGAGAGGGATCAATGGAATGACATTTGATCCCTCTCAGCTCTTGGTAGATCCAAAGAGAGGGATCAATGGAAATAGATTCGATCTAGAGATCGAGGGAAAGAGATTTGATCCCTCTTAGCTCTTGGTAGATCCAAAGGTAATTCAGATCTAAGATGGTTTACTAGCTTCAGTTTGGAAAGAGATTTTATCCTTCTCAACTCTTGGTAGATCCAAAGTTAAGACGGATCTAAGATGGTTTACTAATTTTATCCCTCTCAACTCTTGGTAGATCCAAAGTTAAGATGGAGCTACGATGGTTTATTAGTTTCTGTTTTACCCAATATTTTTTACCTTTTTAATGTAGATCCACAGTTAAGATGAATCTAAGCTAGTTACTGCTTTGCAGCTTTTTTAATTCGATGGGTTCTAATGCATCCTTAGTCTCTAATTCTCTCTTTTTAGTTTTTTTACTTCATTGAGTTTTACAATCCTCTCTTCCCTTTGAAAAATCATTAATTTGTATAGATTCCATCATACCTCTTCAAAATCTACTAGAAACTATCTAAATATGATGTAGTATTGATCCTTATTTAGATAATGCCATGGTAATTTTTATTACTCTATCGCTGGATGTTTTTCACATTAAAGTTGAAACCAATTATTTCTTTACTTAATCAAATTACCCCAGTTTGTTCTTGGCTCTACTATCCTTATTTGGTTTATTTGAATAAAATTACTCCTCTATGTTATTTTCCATTCTCTCGTTGTTTTGTTTCTTTGACTCAAATTATTCCCTTTCTTTCCTGATCACATGTGTAGTATGCATTACTAAGATTTGGACCCCATACATATATATACCCCATATTTTACAACTACAGAAATATACAACATAGAAAAGAATTCACTCTTAACTTCCAAGACAGATAGATACCTTGGTTGCTCACAAAATCACTTATCTCTTAACTTCCAAGACAGATAGATACCTTGGTTGCTCACAAAATCACTTATCTCCCTAGGAAGGACATACCCATCAGTCCATCCCACCAAGGATCAATACCTACTCTGAGCTTTTCTCCTTTCCCAACATGCCAAGGAAGTTCATCTTCAATAATACAAAAAGAATCTAAAGTAGCCTAATAGAGTACTCATATGTTTATAGATTTATTATCTATCTTACTCATATGTTATAATAATGGCCACCCAAATTTCATTATTTAACATCTACCCTCAAGTATAAATAGAAACATGCCCTTCTACCTCTTATAAAAAGGCATATTCTCAACTTATTATTAAAAATTAAAAAAAAAACATCCTATAAATTTAAATAAATCCCTATATAAAATCAATTTAAGTTACTTATATCAAAAAGTATATATGCACTGATTTCACCCTACATGGATTACATTATATTGTAATGAAGCATTCTCTCTTTTCGTTCCAACATTCAACAAATTTGCATTTGCGAAGAAATATATAATTGGTTGAAACTTGAGTACTTTGTTCACTTGTGACAACACATTATGTGTAACAATGTATAGGATATATCTATCGAGCATAAAATATTGCGGGAGAGTTGGATGTGTTGCCACTCACCGAAGATCTTTGAGTCACACATGGTTTATATATAATATTAGGGATAATGTTGATGGCCGCCAATTTTCATGTAAATAGAAAATTGTAACAACTTTTGATTCAAAATAATATATCATACATTGTGGTGAGCTTTGCTTAAGGTCAAAAAACAAATTTCTTGAGAATGGTTATGAACTCAGTAACACTTACATATTTTGATGAAGGGATAATAATGCCAAAATGTCATCATCTTAATCATTGAATGAAAAATCAGCCATCCGTTAACTTTGTGGCTCGCCATTGGGAATTGCCAAAAAGGCATCATCCTCATCCTTGAATGAAAAATCAGTGATCAGTATGGTATCTGTGCTGAAACTTTTTGGCTGGTGATTGGAAACAAAAATGAAAACCTTGGTATGTATGGCATCTATGCCCTACTATGGTGGTTTATGACTAGGGAAATAAATGAGGTGGTTTTTAGACATAATCCGTTGTTGCAAGTGACCAAAGTACTCAGGTTTTCAACAAAATATATTGCTACCCAAATGCAAATTTGATGAATTTTGTTGAATGGTCGAACTAAGAAAGAGAATGCCTCATTACAATGTAATGTAATCCTTGTATTTTGAAATTAGTGTATAGATACTTTTTTATATAAGTAACTTAAATTGATTTTATATAGAGATTTAGTTAAATTTATAATATGTTTTTGTTTTAAATTTTTAATAATAAGTTGAGAATATGTTTTTTTAATAAGAGGTAGAAGGACATGTTCCTATTTAGATGTGAGAGTAAATGAATAATAATAGTAATAATATACAAATTAATAAATAAATAAAATTAAAAATAATAATATATTTATTTCTTAAAACCCATTAAAAACATCTAATTTTTAACTTTTCGTTAGGATAAAATAAAATAGAATAAATTAGTGAATAAAAATCAAAGAGAAGAAAATGAATAAAATGGAAAACAAACCAGATGAAGAGGGGGAGAGGGACAAGAGAACGACAATAGAAAGAACAACAAAGGGGGAAGGGGAAGAGGGGAAAGGGCAGAGGAGAAGGGGGGATAGGAAAAAAGGGCAGGGATCCAACAACTGCTAATTTTCCAACCATAATGCCTATTGAGATTTTCAGCCTTTTTCAATTGCTAGGGCCTCCCTAAAATTGGAATGATGAAAAGACACAATCCTGGGAATAACCCTAGCCTCCTCAATACATATTTGATGTTTAGTCTTTTCCTCGTGTTTTTGGAGGGTGGAAGACCAGGTCCTCCCATGTTTTATGTTAGCTGCGTGCTCATGAATCCTCTGGTTAATAGAGCGACTAGTCTCATAAACATAGGGGGTCTAACAAGAACAAGGAATAACATAGACACCTTTCATGTCCTTGGGGTTGACGAAGTCTTTTACCGTTACTGATATGAGGGAGCTATGGATTGTCTTAAGGGGCCTAAAGGTCAAGGGAACATTATGCTTCCTCAGAATCCTTGCAATCTTATCAGTAGTCCCTTGGATGAAAGGGAGATGAACCCCTCAAACTCAAGCTTTGAGGTCTTTCTTAACCAAGTGATCTTTGCTGGCTTTGAGGAAAGATTTCTGACCTTGACGCCCACTATAACCATAATTGTTGGTTGGAAACCCATCCATAAATGAATTATGATGTGATTTTTGCCGAAAACTCTTCTAAATAATAATAATAATAATAATATTTTGTCATTAATATTAGGGTTAATAATATTTTTTTGTATGACATTAATAATATTTTGGCCCATGGTATTTTCCCCATAGGTGTCACCTAAATAAAACTTATTTTTTGAGTGTTAGTAGGTATAAAGAGGTTTATGGAGTAATTATGAAAAAAGGTTTTATTTATTTACCATACCTCTGGTTTATTTATATTCTTATTTATTTATCACATCTCTTTTATTTACGATAGTATTTGGCCCCTATGCTTGGTATACAGTTAGATGTTGATTTGTAATCCTGTTAGATATATTTTTAATTGTTTATCATACCCCTTTATACCTTTTTTATATTTATTTATTTACCATACCTCTTTTATTAATATGGTATTTGGCCCATGGTATGAATAATTATTTGTCTCATATAAAAAATATTTTTAAGTTTTCTTTAAACATAAAGAGGTTTATTGAATAAATATAAAATGAGGTTTTTTTTACTTACCTTACCTCTAGTTTACTTATATTTTTTTAATTTACCATACCTCTAAGAGAAATATAAAAAAAAGTTTTATTATTACCATAGTTGTTTATTACCGTACCTCTAGTTTATTTATATTTTATTTATTACCATACCTCTGAGTAATATAAATAAATAAATAAAATCCATAGTTATTTTATATTTATTTATTTACCATACCTCTGGAATAAAAAAAAAAATATTTTATTTATTTACCATACTCTAGTTATTTTATATATTTTTTATTTACCTGCACTTTTTTTAATGTTCGTAAACCTCTTTATATTTTAAATTTATATTGTGTTTATACATACTAATAATTAAATTGATTTTTAAATAGGGCTCACATTAGATTAAAAATATTAAATATTAAACATCACATTTATATTTACATGTTTAGGTTTTTTTGTTTTTTTGTGAGATCTACCTCCATAATAGGTTGTAAAGCGTCTTTGGCGCAATAAAAAGGTAAAAGTGATATACAACCTAGTATAAGGGAGATCGTGTAGTGTCCCTAAATAAGCATAAAATATTGGCCCAATTAATAATAAAAAATTAAAAGTAATAGAAATAATAAATTTAGATTCATGTTCCGGATTATCCACAGTTTTCAGTTCAGTCTATCGACGTTTCGAACCCCAAAGGGGGTCCATCATCAGGACCATTCTGAAAGATAGAAAGAATAAATGAACATGAATGGTCCTGATGATGGACCCCCTTTGGGGTTCGAAACGTGGACAAACTGAACTGAAAATTGTGGATAATCCGGAACATGAATCTACAAAAAATCTACCACAGAGGCTTGAAATACAACATAATAAATTTAATTTGTTATATGTGTAATTTAATTTTTATTAATAAAATTACTAATAATTTTTAAGATAAAAGAAAATCATAGTATATATATCACATTTAAAACTTTATATAAGATATAAATAATAGTTATAAATTAAGGTTCATTTTATCATATAAATTAAAATAATAACTGGATAATCATATTTAAATTTAACTATGTCAAAATGCTCTCCAACCGAGTATGGTAAAGATGTGCTAACATAATGTCCTAATTAGCTCCAAAAATATAAATATAAAGATATTTATGGAATAAATATAAAAGGAGGCCTTTTTAGCGTTCCTAAACCTCTTTATATTTTAAATTTATATTGTGTTTATACATGTTAGTAATTAGATTGATTTTTAAATACGATCGACATTAGATTAAAAAAATTAAATGTTAAAAATTAAGTTTACATTTTTTTGTGAGATCTACCCCCATAGTTGGGGGTAGAGCGCTTTTTGGACCAATAAAAAGGTAAATGTAATATACAACCTACTATGACGTAGATCTTATAGTCTCCCTAAATGGGGTAAAATATTGGCCCAATTAACAATATAAAATTAAAATTAATAAAAAAAATTTGTTATATTGTAATTTTATTTTTATTAAGAAAATTACCAATAATTTCTTAGATGAAGGAAAATAACAGTATACATATCACATTTAAAAATATATATAACATATAAATAGTAGTTGTAAATTAAGATTAATTTTGCCATATAAATTAAAATAATGATTGGGTAACCATATTTAAATTTAATTATGCCCAAATGCTCTCCAACCCAATATAGTAGAGATGTTTTAATGTAATGTCCTCATTAGCCCCAAAAATAAAAATAACTCTATCTAAAGATATTTTTAGTCGATCTAAAAAATACAAAAAATTATGTTAAAATAAAAATAGCTTCATTGTATTCACCCATGGTATGAGAAGCTATGGTATTCACCCATGGTATGAGAAGCTATGGTATTCACCCATGGTATTCATGTGGAATATATCCTATTTAAAGGGTGAAATTAAACCAAATTAGATGCATCTAATCTCTGGATCTACCAAGGGTAGAGAGGGATCAATGGAAAGAGATTTGATAGGGACCAATGGAGAGTGATTTGATCCCTTTCAGCTCTTGGTAGATCTAGAGAGATGGATCAATGGAAAGAGATTTGATCCTTCTCACATCTTGGTAGATCTAGAGAGAGGGATCAATGCAAAGAGATTTTATCGAGAGATCGATTAAAAGAGATTTGATTCCCCTCAACTCTTGGTAGATCCAGAGTTAATAAGGATCTAAGATGGTTTACTAGCTTCTGTTTGGAAGGAGATTTGATCCCTCTCAGCCCTTGGTAGATCACGGATCTAAGATGGCTTACTAGCTTCTTTTTGGAAAAAGATTTGATCTCTGAGCTCTTGGTAAATCCAGAATTCAGAGAAATCTAAGAAGGTTTACTAGCTTCACTGTTTTTTACTTTTTAATGTAGATCCATATTTAAAATAAATCTAAACTAGTTTACTAACTTTTGTTTTACAAATTACTTTGTAGCTTTTTTAATTCAATAAATTTTAATTCATCTATAATCTCTAATTCTCTCTTTTTAGTTTTTTAAATTCATTGAATTTTACAAGTGTCTCTTCACTTTGCAAAATCATTTATTCGTATAAATTCCATCATACCTCTTCGAAATCTACTAGAAACTATCTAAATATGATGTAGTAATGATCCTTATCAAGATAATGTCGTGGTAATTTTCTTAAAAGATAATGTCGCGGTAATTTTTATTAGTCTATCGTTGAATGCTTTTAACATTAAGCTAAAACCAGTCTTATTTTCTTACTTGAATCAAATTACTCCTGTCTCTTCGCTTTGCAAAATCATTTATTTGTATATATTCCAGCATACCTCTTCGAAATCTACTAGAAACTATCTAAATATCATGTGGTAGCGATCCTTGTCAAGATAAGGTCGTGGTAATTTTTATCAGTCGATCGTTGGATGTTTTTAACATTAAAGCTGAAATCACTCTTATATTTTTACTTGAATCAAATTACTCCCGTTTGTTCTCCGCTCTACGGACCTTATTTTGTTTATTTGAATCAAATTAATCCTCTATGTTATTTTTCGTTTTTCCTTGTTTTGTTTATTTAACTCAAATTATTCCCTTGCTTTCATGATCAGATGTGTAGTATGCACTACCAAGATTTGGACCCCATACATATGTGGATCCCATATTTTACAATTACGGAAATATACAGCATAGAGAAGAATTTACGCGTAATTTCCTAAGATATCTAGATACCTTGGTTGGTGACAAAATCACTTATATCCCTACGAAGGACATACCCATAGCTCCATCTCCCCATGGATCAATTCCTACTCTGAGATTCCTACTCTGAGCTCCCAACATGCCAAGGAAGTTCATCTATACAGAAAGAATCTAAAGTAGCCTTTGAGAGTACTGATATGTTTATAGATTTCTTATCTATCCTACTCATCCGTTATAATAATGGCCATTCAAATTTCATTATTTAACATTTATCCTCGAGTCTAAATAGGAATATGCCTTTCTACTTCTAATAAAAAAACATATTCTCAACTTATTATTAAAAATTTAAAACAAAAACATATTATAAATTTAAATAAATGTCTATATTAAATCAATTTAAGTTATTTATATAAAAAGCATATATGCACTCATTTTGGATTACATTACATTGTAATGAAGCATTCTCTTTCTTGGTTCCAACATTTAACAACATTCAACAAATTTGCATTTGGCTAGCAATATATAATTTGTTGAAAATTAGGGTATTTTGGCCACTTGCGACACCACATTATGTGTAACAGTGTATAACATATATCTATCGAGCATAAAATATTGTTGGAGAGTTGGATGTGCTACCACTCACTGAAGATCCCTGGCTCAGACATGGTTTATACATAGTACTACATAAAACGTGGATGGCCCCCAATTTTCATCTAAATAGAAATTGTAACAACTTTTGATTCAAAATAATATATCATACATACTAAGAGAATCTTTTGAACTTCTTAAAACATATGAGAATTGCAGATAAATTGTGGTGAAATTTTTTTCAGGGTAAACAACAAATTTCTTGACAATGGTTATGAACTCAGTAACACTTACATATCTTGAGGAAGGGATAATAACACCAAAAATTCATCATGCTCATCCTTGAATGAAAGATTAGCCATCGGTATGTTATATTTGTTGAACCTTTGTGGTTGGTCATCGGGAATTGCCAAAAAGGCATCATCCTCATCCTTGAATGAAAAATCAGTGGTTAGTATCGTATCTGTGCTGAAACTTTGTGGTTGGTGATTGGAAACAGAAATGAAAACATCGGTATGTATGGCATCTATGCCTTGCTCTCGTGGTTCATGACTGGGGAAAGAAATGAGGTGGCTCTCTTTGGCTTCAACAATTCCATCGTCTTGGTTCCAAGCACATTGGGGTTTATAACCTTCTAAACTGACCTTGCCCAACAATGATCCTTATGGCTAATAACTAGTTAAAGAAATGTGGTGGTTGTCTCTTTTCTCAAAAATCCCAAAGTATCGGCAAGTGGGAGGATGGGATCTTTGAGAAAAGAGACAACATCCTCATTTCTTTACCCAGTTATGAGCCACAAGGAACATTGTTAGGCGAGGTCAATTTAGAAGGTTATAAACCCCAATATGTGTGGAACTAGGAGGATCGCATTTTTGAATCCAGAGACAACCACCTTATTTCTTTCACTAGTCATGAGCCACGAAAGCAGGGCATAGATGCCATATATACCAAGGATTTCATTTATGTTCCCAATCACCAGACACAAACTTTTAGCACAAATACCATACCGACTGCTGATTTTTCATTCAAGGATGAGGATGATGCCTTTTTGGCAGTTCCCAATCACTAGCCACAATGTTTTAGCACAGATACCATACCGACGGTTAATTTTTCATTCAAGGATGAGGATCATGACTTTTTGGCATTATTATCCCTACATCAAGGTATGTAAGTGTTACCAAGTTCATAGCCATTGTCAAGAAATTTGTTGTTTTCCCTGAAAAAATGGCCACCACAATGTATCTGCAATTCCCATATGTTTTAATAAGTTCAAAAGCTTCTCTTAGGATGTACGATACATTATTTTGAATCAAAAGTTGATATAGTTTTCTATTTAGATGAAAGTTCGCGACCATCCACATCATCTCTAGTATTATGTATAAACCATGTGTGAGCCAGGGATCCTCAGTGAGTGGCAGGACATCCAACTCTCCTCCAATATTCTATTCTCGATATATATATCTTATACATTTTTACACATAATTTGTTGTCGCAAGTAACCAAACTGCTCACATTTTGGACAAGTTATATATTATTACCCAAATGCAAATTTGTTGAATATTGTTGATTGTTGGAACCAAGAAAGAGAATGAGTACAATGTAATGTAATCCATTTAGTGTCAAATGATTCCATAGATACTTTTTTATATAAGTAACTTGTTGTAGCGATTACAACCACCCTCCAAAATTGTTCCTTAGCTTCGTTTCGGAGCCTCCCTACCAACCATCCTCAGTAGCATGTCTTGCACAATCAAGTACACAAGGTTGAGTGGTTTTATAGTAGCATGAAAACTTGTGCATGATAGATTCTTTCATTCCCCTCACAGGTTGCCTCCCCGGACTTCGTCCAGTGACTAGCTTAGTAGCTCCCTCAAGAAATTTCTAGAGGGGAACCATCCTTCCCTCCAGAAATTGCGCAATCCTTACTGGCAACCTGCTGGCCTCAAGAATTGAACAATTCTTCCTTTCAACCTTCCCTGGAAAAACTCCATAATCTGGCCCAAGAGGATTGCTCAGCCCAAAAATTTCGCAATCCTAGGCAACAGTGAGCTACACAACCTAGAATTTGTGCAATCCCTCTAGGAAACCAGTGCAGCTTCCACCCAGAAACTGTGCAAAAGCTAGCATCACACAGGCAGGTTGTTGCATTTTCCATTGGCTTGATTCATTCCACCTGGAACTGAGAAAACTTGATTTGCATGCAAGGGTTGTTTTTTCCCGAAATAACAAAAAGCAACATGCAAAAATCATCCCTAGATTTTAGGGATCTATTTTTAGCAGTTGGTGTTTACATGCAAAGATAATTTTAGAATATTTCCTCCAAGGGTTACCTTTTTCTAGATTTGTGGCATCCATCTCATGAGTTTCAAAAATATTTATTTGACATTTCAGAGCTCACTTCTTCACATTGATCTTGGAGCTCTGAGATCCCACAACGCATCCAGGAGTCTTTAGCAGATCCAACTTAACTATTCTCGGGTAAGCCCGCTTAACTTGTCTTGTGCAACATTTATGTCACTTTTTGTGTTTTGGCTTGTGTGGGTGTTGTTTACTTGATTTCTGTCAACACTTCCTATCGTTTGCATGCATATTAGCTTGTATTAGCACAGTTTCAGTTTTCGTTCTCATCTCATTTTTGTCACATTCAGGACATTGTTTTGCATGAAGGGTTGCTGATTTGGTGACTCACTTCACACACATGCATGTTGTTCCATTTTATGAATCTTTCATTTAATGTTCTCATGCATGATCATTCACTCTTGCTTACACTCAGTAACGCCATGCATTCACATTCACATTTTCTTTCAGTTGTTCATCAGCAAGTCTTAGCAGCCTTGACCTAGACTCTGCCTCACCAAGATAGCATTATGCAATATTGAGAGGGAGGGCTCTGCCCTCCTCCCAAAAAAAGTGCATTTATTCCTATTGATTGTCCTCTAGTCCTGTATTACACAATTCTCAGAGACAGTAACTACAGGCCCAAAAAATTGTGCAATGCAGTGACTGAGCCTCCAACCCTTGCTACTCGTAATTGCGCATTGCACAATCGTAGTAGCCGGTAGGCCATTCTAGATTGTGCATTATACAATTCCAGTAGCCAACCAGCCTCCTAGCAGTTTGGAATACCTCTTGCGCAATTCTGGCAGCAAGTCTCCCAGTGCCCCAGGAAACATTGTGCAATCCTTTCGAGTCAATCCTTAGGTATGTTGGATGTCATTCCTCAAGTTTTCTTTGGCTTTAGCTAACAGATTTTGCCATGCATGTGGCCATGTCTCTAGATCGAGCTAGTGTTCGTCTACTTCTCAACAGTTCATGATCAATGGCCTCCAAGAGAGTAGGATCAGAGGACACTGATGGAAGTGCAACTGGAGCAGTAGTTGAGTGAGTGTTTACATGTCTCCTAATCTATGAAGACACCAAGTTGATTGTAGGCAAGGACATCAAGATGAAATGGCAAGAGGTCAATGATGAATTTGTAGGCACATTTGGGGAAGACCGTGGAGATCATCAAGTCTATGTGAACATTCAGAAGTCTTACATGTACTCAATTGCATGTGGTATCCTGTGTTCCCATGTGCGGACATGATACATTAGATCATCTCACAGACTGATATAGAGACAATGACATTGAGAAGTGTCAGCGGGACGAATATTTCTACCTTCAGGGCATAGGACTATGAACAAATGTACCACATGTCAAAGCTCCTGGTCACCATGGAAATACCGTTCAACATACCCAATAGCAATGCCAACTCCAGAGATATCTTGAAGAACTAGGTGAAGGAGCCGACCAAATTCAGGATGACACGCAACGAGATCTACAAGACGAAGATACTATGAGAGGCGTATCAATACTTGGTCATATTTGGATGTCACATCTATGGCCAAGAGAGCACGGAGACCTTCCCACTGATTTGGGTGATCATGTTGGACTAACTAGCCAGTGAAGGCAAAGCATGCAACTGGTTCAACATGTTGGCTCACAAGTTGAAGGAATAGGTAGAAAGAGCTCGAAGGCCACCCAAAGGTTAGCAAGCAGAAATCTACATGTTCACTTACATCTTCGATGCAATTTGTGCCAATGAGGTGTTTTTGGGCTTGAAGTAGGCATGGACATTGACAGAGACCTTTGTGAACACTTACTGTAAGATTTTTTCTGAATTCCACTTCAGAGGAGTTATCACATAGATGTCTGATCATTTTGTCACCCCAGTGTACAAGACAATAGTTGAACATGATCCACACTCCATGTCGAAGGAAGAAATGGAGGCACTAATCGATATAGTAGATTGGTAGGCCTCACCATCTAACACCTTCATATGAATGTGCAACACAGAGAAACCTCTACATGATCTACCAAAGCTTTCCTTGGAAAAACTCATCATGTAGGAAGTATAATACCACATCTTGACAAGACTCTTAGCGAGGCTACACCGGAAGAAGAAGGTTGTAATGACCCAAACAGTTATATGAATAATTTTCTAAATTACCATGTTAGGTAAATATGAAAACTGGAATTATTACTTTAATTTTTGTGGAAATGTTATTAGTTCAAATGATGGATTAAATAATATTGTAAATAACCTTATGAGAGAAGTTATTTACTTCTGCTTGTTTAATTAAAAGAAACAGTTGCCAATTAAGAAAGGGCAACCCTAACTACTTTTCTTTCCATAGAAATGGGAAAAGAAAAGGGACCTGGGCTGTTAAGGAACAGGCAGGAGAAAAGCAGAAAGGAGAAAACAGAACTAAGAAAGGAGTACTATGTCTGGTGAGGACCAGATGGTACCAGCACTGCTGTGCGTTACTTGGCATCGCTGTTAGCGTGCATCATCTTGCTAGAGGCAGTGGCCTGCAAGTGAGCTTGGGGGAGAGAATCAGATCTGAGAGACTGATCTCATGGTTGGGAGGATAACAAGCTTGAATGAGCTTCTCAGTATAGAAGTGTTCAGAAATTGAGAAAGCGCAGTATAGGTAAGTACCCTACGCCTACAATGATTATTGAGAAATTCTTTCAAATCTGTAGAGTTATTAAAGTTGGTAAGTGAGGAATTCTTAGTGAATCGGTTAAGGCCATTCTTGAAATGAATAAGATTTCATAGCAAAACTGCAGAAATTATTATTAACTGTAAACAAGGACTCATAGCAACCTTCGAAAATTATTAGAATTTATTGTAAGTCTGTGAGGGTTGTGATTAACAGTAACGTAGACTAATCACAAGACCTGTAGGACTGCCTTCAATAAAAGAATATATGATGAGAAAGTTAACTTTATCTGTTTACTGGATAAATCCGAATCAGAGAATATTCTAAGGATGACCAGTGCTAACAGGTAAATGTAATATTATGCATGTCAATCTTAGGAATACAGATGAACAAGGTAACGCAGTCAGACCCTGTGCATATTGCAAAAGACAGTAAACTACGGAAAGTTCGGTGATACGAATTCCCGGGTACCATTATAATCTGTATATTAAATACATTTAACAATATTAATGTTCAGAGCCATAAGCCATAAGGCCGAAAGACTTTTGATTATAATATACGTCCTATATTCCCATAATAAAGACAAGAATAACTGTGTTAACAAAGTTCAGGTGCGGAAATAAAAAGAATGAAATAAGTGAATGCCTCGCGTGACCGAGGTGAGACATCTGAAATATTAATTTAAAAAAAACATATATAAAAGATAACCTGTAAGTAAACAATCATATACATAGGAAACACGAATAATAAACACAGTCCGACTGTTGACCGAACCCTGTATACATTCAGAAGTGGACCTGTATAAACCATAAGACGCGAATGACTTTCAGGTAAGTAAGTCACCAAATAAATACGCGCATATACTGGCAACAAACCTACAGCACAAGCTGTAGGATTGAACCGAGAACCGATGGTCAACTCACTGAAATCAACCGGCATTTACAACCTACTATAGTAGAAATATTTATTCGCGGAAAAGAAATGAAGAGATTCTGTGATACGAGTCGGCAAATACAAATATTGCATAACCCTTGTATTAAAACCATGTCATAAGATAAGTAACAATCAGGCATAAAGTACTCAATGTTTAGATATGATAACCGAAAAAGACATTGCCATATAGGAAAGCCAAAATATATATATATATATAGGTACAATCAGAATTCCTGGCGGAGTAACCCTGTAGCCAAATATCACACCGAAAACATAGTACAGTAAACAAACAAGTCTGCCATGTGACTCAGTCCATTCCAGGAAACAGGAAAGCACAATATTACATTCAGGCCCTCAAGTGAGCTCGAGTGAGGCCATTTAAAATATATAACAGAAACCCCTTAGGGTTTCACAAATAAACCCAACCCTCTGTAACAATAGTGCCGACGAGAGCTTCATGGCTCGAGAAAATCATACGGAGGAGAACAAAACCCCTGGCACGGAAAGAAATAATATTCAGGACCGGTTTCAAGCTAAATAAATTCAAGACCGTGTCTAGAATCACTTACCCGGCTTGCGCAGACCGATAAAACCTCTCTGCACTCCTGTTGTCATGAGCCTTCACGCTGGATACCCTGAAATAGACATGCATAGCGGCATTTAAGTTCATTTCATTAGGGTAAAAGAAAAGATCAAAAAATTCACATAAGCTAATAAATTGACAGTCACCTGAGTAGCAGAAGTTCTGTCAAGCAGTGCAGCGAAACATTGACCTTACCCTCGACCGAAGAGAGCTATCAACAGAAGACATGCAGCGAAGAGTCTCAAGCGGGAAATGGATCAAGGCCGAGAGGGTCATCACTGTTTCGACAGAGCTCTGTGCTCATCTCACAAGTTAACCTATGCAAATGGCGGACTAAAACCCTAAGCAAACCTTTTCAATCGGCGCAAAACAATTTCCACCGTAGATTCCAGATCTTGAATCCTGGTCGTTCATCGCTGGTAGCATCCCGAGGTTATGGTGGGCTTGGCTGTGGCATTTACTGCCCCCAGCTACCACAACCAGTTCTCAAAAATCGTATCCAGACAGATCGTAAGGAAACCAGGTGTCCCTGTCCGAAAATACAGGTGGATCGCCTTCCGAATTACAAGAGGACGACGCATTGAAGTCAACTGGCAGATAGTAGCTGGAGCGCCAAGATGGCATGTCCATCCCGTCAAGTCCAAGGTGTTGCGATGTATAAATCGTTGTCATCAAACAATAACAATATAATTATTAATGCTGTATAATCAGCGGGTAGTGTTACTATATTCAATCAGTAGTAAATGTAAGGTGAGGATTTATGCAGGTAAGAAGTAAAAATTTTTTTTATTAGTTACTACATACGTGGGTTGTGACAAAGGCACCTTGGCTCACTCTTCTGTTGCGGATCGAGTTATATGAGATATGGAATTTCAAGCATGTGGATGTCAAAGTAGAGGAGATCAATAAATATCCATTCGACACCCGAACCTACAACCCGTATGACCTGCATTGTTTTGTAAAATATCACTACACGAGACTATAGTGTTAGTGGATCCATGGGGCATGTCATTGGGTAGAGAAGGACCCATGGAGGTATTGTTGCAACTTCTCCAGGCCCAATGAATCATTCGGCATCGCTATGGAATGGTTAGTGAAGCAGCGTAAAGCAACATCCCAAGGAGCACCAGCAGTAGCAGTAGCAGAGGTAAACATACCATCGCGCCACCAAGGATAGAGGAAGATTGTTGACAACATGGAGGAGGAAAAAAGTTGTAAGTCCTGAGCATACCCACCTGTGCAGAAATAAGATTTGGCAATAGAGGTGAAGAGGCAACAATGCGATAAGAGTAATGCCCAAAGGCAAAGAGAAAAACAACGAATGGAGGAAACGGAGAAGGAGCTACATGAGTTGAAGGAGCCACTTCAAAAGGAATAGGAGTTGTGCATAAAGGAGAAGGAAGTGCATCAAGAAGAGGTACAATAGGGGGCGTAACATGTACAGATGTATGAAACTATCCCCGTACACGTAGTCAACTCATCTAAAAGGCTGGCCCAAGCAGATAGGGTGAGCCATTGTAGGATGATGACTTTCCTCAAGATATTGAAAAAGGACATGAGCAAATCTATACAGATATGGAGCAAGAAGAGTTAGAGCAATACAAAGACCACATGCCTCACCACCAAGACGTTGACCCACTAACTTCACCAGATCCAAAAGCGAAGAAAGTCCCAAGCGACAAAGGAGACATTGAAATCCTTGGAGAAAATCCCTAGGGTGGGATGCACAACATCTCATTCGATGAATCCCAACATAGAGTTGTGCAATCACAGATATTTTCGACTCTGGATGATCATACATCTCGTCTGCAGTTTGAGGAATGAGTGGTTGTGTCTGATGTGTGCAAGCATACATGAGCATTGTCCGATGCTACTAGAGGATAAGGAAACATTTCCCCACATATCCCAATAGATGAGATAGATTGAGCTATGTCGTTTACTACGAGCATATCCAATTTAGCCACATTATCGCCAGAAAAACGAGAGTGTTTACTTCCTGATAGTAGAGAATGAGTGAATGGGCAAGGAGTTACAAACGGCCAAGGAAGGAGGAGAACTCGTTATATTATCGACCTGTGCAGAATTGAAGAAGGAAATACTACACAATCATGCAGGTGTTGTATTCCAAGTTTGGTACCATTCATAAGGCAATTGTCCATCTCAATGGCTGGAAGTAGCGATGTACAAGGAGAGCACGTATCTTGTTGAGCGTGCATGCTATTGTTGATTACACGCAACCATGGACAATAAGATACAAGGGAGCCCCATTACACTTGCCCAAGATGATGAAGCCTAGAGTAGTTGAGCTGAAGGCACGCATCCGATGTCAAATTTGGAACTATGAAGATCTTCAACAACTCATCACTAGCCTATAGACTTTCCATGCATGAGTATTGAAGAGTATGGATGTTGTTGTGCACACACATGTGATCCCATCTTTGGGACACTCACCAAGGTGAAGACAAAGGCATAGGTTTGAGTGGAGCTTGACTAGTACTTCGACGAGTTGTTGCATATAGCCACCAACCCAGACTTGGTGATTAGTGTAGACACCATGCATCAGTATGTTACTTTTCCAACCACATTGAAGACAATGATGCTCATTTTATAAGACAAGTTGGACAGAGGAGCCCGAGCAGTGTACCTGAATGCTATCGAGGCAAGAGTTTGTTTCTAGAAATATATCACCTTAGAGTACATGCACACCATCGTAGACTACCAAACTTGGAATCAGTTCGCTACTGTTGACCACCATGAGGATTTCGAAGCGCTGGTCTTCCCATAGTTGTTCGATTCATAGTGATGCCTTGCATGGCTTGCTCAAGCCTAGTTTTTCTCACATGAGTTCATGTGTAGATTTTGTGTAATGTCTTGTCAAGTTTAAGTTCAAGTGTTAATAGTTGGATGTCATATTGTCATATTGTATTTAAGCTATTTGTTTACTCTAAATGATATATGTATTTCTTTTCTTACGCATGCATGTGTACCTATTTTCAGTATATGTAAGTGTGAATCTTACTAAAATTTTCTATTGGTTTAACCATCACTTTGGATTTCTAGATAACTTGCCTTCCATGTTGTGATGCATCTCTACTTGAGTGTTCCCTTCTAAACTACCTGCATTCATGGGTTTCCAAGGGGAACCCTCACCTCACCCTCGGTGTGTTAGAACCGCTCATGCACCTTCTTTGACTTACCGCATATTTCATACCCTTGCTACAAACATGGACATCTTACATGCCTGTGTGTGAAACTACAATGAAGGCGGTACTGTATGATCCACACCTGGGACTCCTACACCAAATGGTTTGAGGTCTAATTGGAACTTCTTACCTGTGAGATCCCCTGACATGTTGGCAGGTCTATCACTGTCAACATTTATGGTGCTAGAAGGAGTGCTAGATGACAAGTTGTGTCCTCTCATCCTATTGAACCTTTGCACATCTATCATGGATTTTGTTACATTCACCTCTCCACAATGTTTTTCGCACGCTAAACGTATCAACATTGTGAGGGAGTTTTTCTATCTCTTATCTGAATTCATATATGATGGTGAAGGTGAAGTTTCCTGGCATGTGTTCTTACATGACTTCCTTGCCATGCTTGATGAGGAAGATGGATGTTCTGATGAACAGGCCAGTCTGTTGCTTGCACACACACTTCATGAATCCCCACGACGGTGGTACTGCATCCTACCGGTTGATAGCGTGCACTCACTCGAGCATTTCCATGATCTCATTGAACATACTTTCCATCATTTTGATCCAAAACATCTTGAGAAAAAACTGTTACAACAACAGAAGACCCCGCATGAATCGTCTGATGATTTTTGGTAGTGCTTCCGTGTTCGATAGTTTCAAGCTCCTAAGATCCAAATGAAATTCCAATATCTCATTGACATATCTAGATATTGTCTTATCATATATGTCAATTCCAAGAAGAAATATGAGCCCAAGCCTCGCTCAGCATACTTCAGTGATCGAGGTGTGCAATCATAGATGGATACAATCACTATCACTAGTGATTGTCCATTGCCCCTCATCAAACAGCTCCACCACTATAGAGTGATGCAGGGGAACATGCACACACATATGTTCAACTGTCACATCCTCCCAACATCACTTCACTTAATTTCCGCATAGGTTTGGTTGTGAGTCCATTGAGTTGTCACATGCATTTTGTACCACAACCTCCCTCTTCATACTCTGACAATCCTCTGAATGATTTTGTCTTGTGTTTTTCCATTAAGACACTACGCTTGTTGTGAATGAGGATCAAGCCATTGATGGAGTTGGTGTTCCACAACCAACATGCATTTCCATTCATCAATAGTGTGAGTGGGAGCTTGACCATTAAGACTCGGCGAAGGATGACTCGGCGAAGGATGACTCCCTTTTGTCCAAGCCTCCTATGTTCTTCTCTCACATCTTCGGTGAACCTCCCATCCATGATTTGGCATGTGTATCTTCATCTGCGAATGCACCCATTGTTAATCATTTGCAGGACACACTGGATGTTATTCCATCATCCAATGACGAAGAGGATAAACAATTCATTGAAAATCAACTTAACTTTTCATCTGCTTTTTCTGGAAACACAGAGGGTGAATTTTTCTGCATCTCATCTACCCCTTTCTTTGATTCATCAGATCATAAGCATGCTGATGAAATCATTGATTTTTCTTCTTGCAGTTATGGTGATGTATTTACTCTCGTATTCGATCACAATGATGGTTCTATCACAAAAGAGTTTTCAAAGACACATGTTTATGATTATCTATCTTTCAACAAAGTCGAAACCCACGAGACTATCGAGGCACTTTAGCCTGAGATGGTTATGTGAGGCCCTTGCTCTCCTAAGGTTGATTTCACTTCTGATTAGGAAATTTTTGAAACAACCAAGGCTCCTCATCACTCATCTATATGCATTGAAGATAAATCTCACACATGGGTCATACTTCCTCCACTCGAACTACACAATCCCATCACTCATGCATTTGAGGAATCTTACATGGAAAGCACACATGCACAACACAAGTTCTCTTTGTTTCTTTTGTTTTCTTGCATGTCATAGTCAAGAGTATGCATATGCTTAACAGCTGCATCCAGTGTCGCACAACACCACAATAAGTCCATGGATTGCATGTCATATACTTTCACTCACTTATCCTCTGTGGAACCATTGAAACATATAATATATTTGTCTTCATTGTTGTATCTTTTTTGTTTTCTCACTCGCACAACTTTGCTACTCGCGAAACATGCCTTCACCAACATGGGTCAACTAATGCAGTGGTGGCTACATTGGAAGTATCACTTCATGTGATCAGGCCCATGCACCATTAGCTTAGGAGTAGGAGTATTATTTTCTTTTGCTTGTTTGTTTGCATGCTTGTTTTCTTACTTACTTCTCATGTTTCTTTGTCTGCATTCTTGTTTTCTTACCTGCTTTGCTTTCACATTTAATTCTGCTTTTGCTTTGTTTTGTGTTTGTTTGATTGTTTTGTCGTCATAGGTTCATTTCGCATGAAACTGTGTGTGAACTTGAAACAAGATGGGTAAAGTATAAGAGGCCTCGTGCAACTATGAATACTTGGTTATCTGTCATCCGGCTTCTATATGAAGAACTTGTTATCTTTAGTCCATGATACGCCAGTGGAAAGTAGGTACTATTCAAAGTGAACCTCTGTGAAAACACAATTCTTGCATGCAAACTAGTGTGACCTACTCTACTCAGTTCTTCTTGGGTTAACCCTTTTCAGCCCAATCATGTAAAGTAAGGTGTGGTGGAAAACCTTAAAAATATCGTTAAAGGTATACATAAAAATACTTCTCTGAAGGAACAACCTCTTCTACTTTGAATAAGTTGGGATCCCTCTTCCGCCTATAAAATGAATAAGTGCTATGCACAGTTATGAGAAATGAAAAAATGAAAAAGTGAAAAGTGAAAAATTTCAAAATGAAATATGAATAAGGGAAAAGAAGAGAAAGGCTTCTACGCAGAGAGGTCATCGAAGTAACTCTGTCGGGGTACTGACTAGGCTCACTAGCAACACAGCGATGCTTGTGTTCTTGCCTGACTTCCTCGAGGTACTATCTAGGCCTAATAGTAGCATAGCAACACTAGAGATGAAACTAAGTCTCTAACGACTATACTTCTTGTGAACCAAAATACGCCTAATGAACAATCGAAACAACTATGTTGACTTGTCTTGGAATGTGTGTTAATCGAACAAGAGCTTGGTAGATGCTACATCTCACAATCAAGCAAGTGTGGAAACCAAGACAAACAATGAGCTAAACAATACCTTGAGAGGTGTTAGACTTTATTTTCAGGAACAAGGTCCATTTAGAGAGATGGAGTTCTACCAGTGTGTCGCCAAGTGTTGTCGCAGCTACAACCACCCTCGAAAATTTTTCCTTAGCTTCATTTTGGAACCTCCCTACCAACCTGTACATGATATCTTGTTTCATTCCCCTCGTAGGTTTCTTTTGCGGACTTGGTCCAGCTGTTGCTTGAGCAGCTCCCTCAAGAAATTGTGTAATTCTGTAGGGCAACCATCCTTCCCTCCATAAATTATGCAATCTGGACTAGAAGTCTGTCGACCTTAGGAATGATGCAATTCTGCATATTAACCTTCCATGGAAAAACTAAGAAATTTGGCCCAGTGGGAATCCTCACCAAAAAAATTGCACAATCCTAGGTAGTCATTAGCTGCTTAGCCGAGAAGTTGTGGAATCACTCTAGGAATCCAACCCAACTTCCTCCCAGAAACTACGCACAAGCTATCCTCATTCAGGCACACTGTTCCATGTGCCATCAGGTTGATCGGTTCCACTCAGGACCAAGAAAAATTGAGTTGCATGCATGGGATTCTTTTTCCCAAAAGCGAAAAAAGGAACATGTAAAAAGCATCCCTATATTTTAGGGATCTATTTTTAGTAGCTAGAGGTTACATGCAAAGATCATTTTAGAATCTTTCCTTGAAATGTCGCTTTTTCCTAGATTTGTTGCATGCGCATCATGAGTGTCAAATTTATTTATTCGACACTTCAGAGATCACTTCTTCACATTGATGTTTGAGCTTTGATATCCCACATCACATTGAGGAGTCTTCGACACATCCAACTCAACTATTTCAAGGAAAGTCCTCTTAACTTACCTTTTCCAGCATTTCTATTGCTTTTTGTGTGAGTGTTGTCTGCTTGATTTCTATGAATGCTTGTTGTTGTTTGAATACATATTAGCTTGCACTAGCACCATTTCAATTTTCATTAGCATCTCACTGCTATCACATGCATGACATTGTTTTACACGAACAGTTGCCGATTCAATGACTCACTTCACACACATGCATGTTGTTCTATTTTTGGAATATTGCATTCACTATTTTCATGCACAATCATTCATTCCTACTAACACTCAGTATCGCCATGCATTCACATTCACATTTTCCTTCAGTTTTTTGTCGGCGAGTATAGGTAGCCTTGCCCTCACTCTGCCTCACCAAGACAACATTGCACAATCCTTAGAGGGAAGGCTCTGTCTTCCTTCTAGAAAATGTGTATTTCTATTGAGTGACTATCCTCGAGTGTTGTATTGCCCAATTCTAAGAGGAAGTGACTGATGACCCAGAAATTTGCGCAATGCAGTCACTAAGCCTCCAACTATTGCCAATTGCAATTTCATATTGCATAATCCTAGTAGAAAATAGGATAGTCTAGATTGTACATTGCATAATTCCAGCAACCAGCCAGCCTCCTAGCAGTTTGGACTTCCTTTTGTGCAGTTCCAGCAACCAATCTCCTCACGTCCCAGGAAAAATTGCCCAATCCTTACCAGTCAATCCCCAGGTATCTTGCATGTCGTTCCTCAAGTTTGTTTGGGTTTTAGCTTATAGATTTCTTGCGATGCATATCATTATTTCTCTAGATCTAGCATGTGTTTTTCTGCCTCTTAGCACATAGGGATCAATGGCCTCCAAGAGAGCAGGATGAAAGGACACTAACGAAAGTGCAACTGGAGTAGCAGTTGAGCGAGTGTCTACAAGTTTGTTGATATATGAAGACACCAAGCTGATTGTAGACAAGGAAGTCAAGGTGAAATGGAAAGAGGTCAATGATGCATTTGCAGGCACATTTGTGGAAGTATTCGTAGATCGCCAAGTCTATGTGAACATTCACAAGTCCAACTTGTACTAGATTGCATGCGAGTATCCCGTGTTCCCATACACTGACATGATACATTGGATCGTCTCGCACAATGATCCTAAGACGATGACATTAAGTAGTGTCAGCTGGACAAAGATTTTTACCTTAAGGCAATAGGATTATGAACATATGTACCATATGTCAAAGTCCGTGGTCACCATGTAGACACCCTTCAACATACCCAACAGTAATGTGAACTCAAGAGATATATTGAAGAACTAGGTAAAGGAGCCAACCAAATTTAGGATGACATTCAACCTGATCTATAAGATGAAGATACTGCGGAAGGCATATGAATACTTGGTTATCTTTGAATGTTGCCTGTATAGTCAAGAGAGCACAAATACCTTTCTGGAGAGTTGGGTGATCGTGTTGGACTAACTAGCTAGAAAATGCAAAGCATGCAACTGGTCTGACATGTTGGCTCACAAGCTGAAGGAATAGGTAATAAGAGCTCAACAACTACCCAAAGGTCAACAAGAAAAAATCTACATGTTCGGATACATCTTGGATGCAATTTGTGCCCATCAGGAGTTCCTGGGTTTGAATTGGACATGGACATTGGCAAAGACCTCTATGAAAACTTATTGTAAGATGTTCTCTGAATGCAGCTTTGGAGGAGTTATCACACTTCTGTTCGATCATTTTGTCACCTTGGTTTATAAGATGATATTTGAATATGATACACCCTGCATGTTAATGGCAGTAATGAAGCCACTGATCAGTATAGTAGATTGGTATGCCTCACCATCTGATACCTTCATACGAATGTACATCATGGAGAAGCCTTCGTATGTTCCACCAAAGTTTCCCTGGACAAGCTTGTCATGCAGGAAGTATCATACCACATATCAGTATGACTATCAACTAGGCTGCACCAGAAGAAGACGGAACCTTGGCCCACTCTTCCATTGCGGATCATGTTATAGGAGATACAAAATTTCAAGCATGCGGATTTCGAAGTAGAGGAGATCAAGAAATATCCATTCGACACCCGAAGCTATAATTTATGTGACCCGCATTGTTTTGAAAAGATCACTGCATGAGAGTATAGTTTCAGTGGATCCACGAGGCATGTCATTGGGCAGAGGAGGATCCAAGTAGATATTGTTACAACTTCTCTAGGCCCAATTTTTGCACAGTAATTTATCACCGACTCTACATTCCCTGATCCTGAATATTTCCGATCCATGTTGCTGACATCTATACTATGTCATGTTGCCAATGATGTGTCAAAACCTTCCTTGTAATCTCAATAAGAATGTCTCAGTTGATTATCCTTGAAGAAAACCCCTTTTTGCCTAAGTTTTTTGGTCGTCGCAAGTTAGATGTTATCCCTCCCATGAAGATGGTTAAGTTAACACTAGCACTAGTGAAGTCTTCGCTCTGTCCCTGTGATGCACCCATGACGAGCCAGATTTGGCAAGTTTTTGAATAGCTCGTCAAAACTTCGAGATGAAATTGCTTTATGGACAGTCCCAGGGCTGGTTTTTGGGTTAGTTGAGCTCGCCTTTCTCCTCTGGGAGAGTTATTCTACCTTTCGTGAAACTTCCCTAAGAGATAAGCTCTTCCTCCCATCTCTTGTGGAACCTCTCCCTCCTATAAATGTCTCCTCCATGAATGAGATTAGCTAGCCTAAGTTTAACTAGATGACAGCTAGATGTAATTTGATAGCTTTAGGTTTCTAAGAGAGGAGTAGAGGTAAAGAGTGTTATTGAAGTGTGGAAGTAGCCCCATATGTATTTTGGCTTCAGAGATGTTTGAGTAGAGTGATGAGCCCCATAAATGGGTAATTATATGGGCTCATTTTTCCTCCTAACTTAGCTTTATCCACCATTCGCATTAGTTTATTACATGTTTTTTGATTATATTTATGCTAATAGAGTGAATTGGGTTGTACATTATGCCATGGAGTCTAATTTGTGCTTAATGTAGATTTTTGGTCAATTTTGGAGACAAAGTCAAAGATTTAATGGACATTTGGCAGCAAATATTCGAAGAAGACAAGGGAGAGGATTTATAGGAGGGATACCCCTCATTTGTGACTCCCCACTTCGAATTCTCCATCATTCAGCTCATAGCACAAGCAACCACATCAATGCACCAAAGGGGTAGTCGAGCAAGTGGAGGATAACTTCTGTTTATCTCAAGTTTTGGGAGCCAAGACTCCCTGATTTTAAGGAAGTTTTTGGGAGCTTTAGTTGTATATGTAGGGAGGCCTATGGCCTCATTAGGTTGTTGGAAGTTAGTCAAATTTTCGAATTTGTGTTGCGGCTTTGCTCTGCTCAACTTCGAACTTACTTTTGTTGACAGTTTCATGTAATCATATTATTATTTTGATAGTGAAGATGAGATCTTGGTTGAGCTATCACTAATTTACCTTAGAGGGATGAAGCTCTTTAGTTAGGGCCCAATCCAAGAAGCCAAGCTCCTTATGTTTTTTATTTATATGTTTTGTTTCAGTTTATGAATTAGTTGTTGTTAGATAGATTTCTTTCTTAGTTAAGAATAGATTGCTTTTGGTGATTTAAAAAGTTGTTTACATTTTAGTTTCTGTCGCAGATTAAATAGTGATAGGAAAAATATACAAAAAGGCCATCAATAGAGCCTTGGCCTCCTTTCCTCCCTCTGAGACCATGAACTGAGGCGAAGACCCTCTTGCTGCCACAAAAAACCACAGATTTGTATTTTCAATAGGATTTCTAGTGTTGCAATTTGCTAGAAGGTTAATGTTTTTGTTGTATATCTATTTCACCATGCTCATTTCTGTCTTTGCAATAAATTTCCTTCCATGCTTTCTTTCCATGTAGCATTCTTCGACATTTACTTTCCTAGATCAGAATTTAGATTAGCTTGATGCAAAGCTCTGTTTTTTTGATGTAGCTAGTTTCTTTGCTTGCTTAATCTCATTATGCAAGCTTAAATTCTCTTGTAGCAATCCTCCTCTCACAATATTTCAGCCAATCAGCTAAGACCATTTCTCTTTCATCTATGTTCCACAGGTCACCCAAAGTCCCTCACAAATCTGCCTTAGTTTTTTGCACTTTCCACATCAACTTTCCTCTCTTTCCTTGAACAAGTCCAACCATATATCTCTTTCCTGATCCTTCTTGATGAACCCTAGGCACCTTAACACATCACCCTAGCCTTCAGCTACCCTTTCCACATGCTTTCCCACCTTCAAAACCTCTAAAACTGCTCTCGGCATCCTCTTGTAGACCTCCTGTAGATCCCTTGCAGCCTCCTGTAGATTTTCCTATAGGTGTCTTTTTGAAGTCCGATTACAGGAAAAGCCTCCAGAAGGCCACTTGGGACCTCCTAGGACCCATCCCATCTTCCTACACCTCTGCAAACTCCAAAGTCATTCTCCATCGCCACCTAATCACTATCATATTCACAAACAAATAAATTACATGAATGACAA
Source organism: Pinus taeda (assembly GCA_000404065.3). Taxonomy (NCBI): domain Eukaryota; kingdom Viridiplantae; phylum Streptophyta; class Pinopsida; order Pinales; family Pinaceae; genus Pinus; species Pinus taeda. The sequence continues at coordinate 18,572 of APFE031228969.1, read as the reverse complement.
TTTCACCTAAAAATACATCAAAATCCAAAAAGATGTTTTTTTCTCATTGCCTTCTAGAAATAGCTTGAGTAGATTTTGTTTACTTCCTAGGTTAAGTAATGGCATTCATTTCACAACTTTTATCTCTTTCTACAAAAGTAGGATTAGATGGCTAATTAGGGTTTGCTAGGTTCACCTTACATTTCAGTCTTTTTCTCCTTTCTGCAAGTAGAGTAGCCTTTGTAAAGTAAACTTTCCTTTCTTTCATCACATATAGAGCTTCTTCTAGAATCCATAGAAGTTGGCTTGAGCTCCTAGTGATCTTGTGCTAGCTGACCAAGTGATAGCCTGTAGTAAGAACTAGTACTTGTGAATACAACACCGTCACTTCCATGTTTGTTACGAACTACTGGGTTGATAAAAGTAAAGTAGGAAGCCCAGGAGTTGCAGCATGATTGCTATAATACTGGTTCTCACCACTTTTTGGCACCGTTGTTAGGGAAGCATCAGAGGATTTTGTGATTACTGCTTTCTTCTATTTTCTATCGCAACATTCTACTAACTAGTTTATTTCAGCAAAAGTAGAGTAGTTGTTTCTTTCAGTTTCTGCATTTCCATTTCAGCAAAATTAGATTAGTAATCTCCTTATTTTCCTTTCAATTATGCAATTTCCATTTTAGCAAAAGTAGATTATTCATTTCCTTGCTTTCCTTTCTGCATCTCATTTGCTTTCCTTTTCAGTTCAGTAATTTCATTTCAGTTAGTTGCAATTTGTTTGTTCAATCAATTTCAATTTTGCAGGTATAAGGAGAAAAAAGTAAAAATCAACCAAAAGATTTCTTTTCATGCCTCGTAGGAATATAGATAATTCTGGAAAATTCTTGCCCAACACCCCCACCACATCACATAGCCACCCGTCTCTCTTCTTCGGTGGAAGTGATTAGGAAGAACCTTTAGGTGAAAAACCAGAGATATTTGAAGAACCTATAAGGGAAGAAGAATAAGAAAATATCCCTTCTGAGACAATGGCTGAAAACATAAATGCTAGGGGGAATAGAGAAAGGGTAGAGTGTACCTTTCTCATTCGAGAGACCAATGGGGACACTAAAATGAAGAACATAAGCTCGTCAACCCTACCTCACTTCCATAAGTTTGAGTTTGTTGTTATCTATCGAACCTATGACTATGCAGAAGATGAGAAAAAGTTGAAACTATTTCCTTCTACTCTTAAGGATGCACAATTGCGCTGGTTCATGGGGTTGCCTGTCAATAGCATCACAACTTGGGCTCAAATGCTGCAGGCCTTTAATAACAAATATCGAGACTACTGTAGGTCAAAATACACCAAGGAAGAAATCTTCTAAATGACCATGGGAAGTGATGAATCTTTGGAAGATTATGAAGAGAGGTTCCAACTCAGTTATAAAAGGGCCAGGTGCACACTTGACCCCGAATCTCTGAAGTTGGTCCTGCTTAGTGTAATTATGGAAGACCTTCTAGACACCCTCCATCTACTGGCTGGAGGAGACATCTACCAACTACCTTATGAAGACATAAAGACTTCTTTTAGAAGCCGTTCTAGGGTAGCCAGAAAGAGAGGTAGGGGGAGTCAACCCAAAGCTAGTACTTCCTCATCCAGTTCATCCCCCAAAGGTGAACTTGGAAACATGCTGGAAGACTTCAAGAGTGAGATGTTGTAGACTCTTGCCATGTAAATGGATACCTTGCATATCAAAAGGAAACAAGAGGAAGAAGAGAGGGCTTTGGCCATTTTCTGTCCTAGGTGCACAAGAAGGCATCCTAGGAATGAATGTCCATTGAATTCTATAGAGGTTTGTTCAGTCTATAAAGAAGAACATTCTATAGATAAGTGCCCTTCCTTGCCCAGCCTTAAAGATGTATACCAGGGGGCTGAAGGAGCCACTGAACCACTCTACTTCATGAACCAAAGGAGACCGCATGAACTTAGATCATATCAGTAGGGGATGCAAGGGACATCTCAAGCATACTACAACCCCAACCAAGCCACTTACATACCTTCTTGGGGCACTCCTGCTCATCCTTCCTGGTCCACACCTCCTCCTCCGTCATATCCATCTCAATATCATGCCCAACCAGCTACTCATACATTTCAATCTTATGCTCAGCTACAGCCTCAGTGGAATGCATATCATGAGGGTTGGAGGCCCTAGTACAACTATCCTCCTGCTCTTTTCCCTCCACCACCTGCTCAACCTTGTTGGTTGTGGAGAATGATTATTTAGAGGTCTTTGTTTCAGCCGGATGTATACCCCAGGAAGTTTCTACACCCCTCCATGCGAGGGGGGTTCAAGGGGGACTTGTTCCCCCCACGGGGGTTGATCTCCCTCGGCTAGGGGCTTCGGGGGTTAGCAGTCCCCCAGCGGGGGTTTCGGGGGCAACGCCCCCAAAGTTAAAAATAGATGTAAAATTTCCTTGTAAAAGTATAGTAATTTCTAGTTAATCTAGGTCGTTCATTAGGCGAATGATTTGACAGTAGAACTTATGTTTAGTTTAGGGTTTTTTCCCTAGAAGGCAACCCCTCTCTTTGCATGAGGGCATTGTATTGAGGCTGTGTAATAGATGTGTATTCTCCGAGCGAGAAACAGAGAGGTGAGACTGTGAGATAAAACAGAGGATATTATAGTGGATTTGTTGTAGGTTGTGTCTCTTCATTTTGCTAGATAATAGAAAGGAAGGACTGGCTGTTCAGGGTGGACGTAGCCCAAACTAGGTGAACCACGTAAATTTGTGTCTCTCTGTTTTTATGCATTTGTTTTTTTCTACATATTGTATGTCTTGCATTTCTCTATCATATATAATATTTTTCTAACAAACCATAACCATTTCCTCCTGCTCCACTAAGGCATCCCCAAATTCCGGCCCAGCCGAACCTGAACCCGAGCAACGGACAGGGTTAGCAAGTATATAGTGGGGAACCATCATCCCCAACTTATGTTGTGGAGATCTAGGAGATTAACCTATGATCTAGGAAGGTTCTCCTAGATAACTAGCCTACCCCTCAGTAGGTTGAGGAAGATAAAGAGGAAAGTGAACCGAAAGCAATTCCACCCTTTCCTGAGAGATTATCTGAGACAACACAACCCACCCTAGAAGAAACTGAACTTCTGGGAGAATTGAAACAATTATGTGTAAAGATACCACTTCTCCAAGCCATAAAGGATGTGCCTATATACAATAAGATGATCAAAGAGAAGTTCTTTAGGCATCTAGGTAGGCACAAGAGAGATGCCCCAACCATCAATGTCATAGGACAACTGTCCGACCTGATGTTGGGGCAGGGAATCTGTCTTAAATATCTAGACCCTGGAAGCCCAGTAGTTGATGTCCACATCAATGGCACCATGATCCCGCATACCTTGATTAATCTAGGAGCTACCATTAATGTGATGACAAAGGACAGCATGCTCAAACCCAACCTCTAGGGCTCCTTGAGAAAGACCATGACAGTACTACAACTAGCAGACCGCTCCACCATGACCTCTGAAGGGATTGTGGAGGATGTGATGGTCTCCAATGATTCTTGGGAGTACCCTGCTGATTTCTTAGTTCTCTAGCCGAAGGCAAAGCTCACTGGGTATCCTCTCATCCTGGGAAGACCCTGGTTGGCCACTGTCGATGCTTACATCAATTGTCAGGCTGGGAACATGACCATCAAGAATGAGCATACGTCCAAGCAGCTAATACTATACCCTCCAGCCCAACCCTTGTTAGAACATGATCTACCCCTCTGGTTGGAGGAGGAGGAGGAGGATGAGGATGAAGTCTATTCTGCACCACTTTGTGTAATAGAAATTGTCATGAGGGGGAACCGTAAAATGAGTATGATATCATTAAAAATTTAATTTAGAATCTACCCCCTAGTATTTTGCCATTAGAAGATCTAGTGAAAGAAACCCAAGAAAATCCCTTAACTAATTTCTATGTGGTCAACCCGGCCTCTCTTCATGTTAAGAATATAGAGTTCGACCAAGAAAGAACCTTGAATATCAACTCATCCCTATCCACTTCCCAAGAGAAGGAATTGTGTAGCTTATTGAGAAAACATTTATATGCCTTTGCTTGGAGTTATTAGGAGATGAAGGGAGTGCACCCTTTAGTATGTACTCATAATATATACATTAAGGAAGATTGTAAACCAGTCATGCAACCTCAAAGGAGGATGAATCACGCCCTTAAACACATTGTTAAGGAAGAATTTCAAAAATTACTTGATGTGGGATTCATCTACCCCATCTCTAATAGTGAATGGGTGTTTCCTTTGGGGCTAGTACCAAAGAAAAATGGAAAGTGGAGAATTTGTGTCGATTATCGGGAACTCAACAAGGCCACTAAAAAGGACAATTTTCCTTTGCCTTTCGTAGATCAAGTGTTAGATGGTCTGGCGGGAAATTTTTTTTCTCCTTCCTAGATGGGTTTAGTGGGTACAATTAGATTCAAATTAGCCTAGAAGACCAAGATAAGACCACCTTCACTTGTCCTTGGGGTACCTTTGCATATCAGGTCTTTCCTTTTGGTTTGTACAATGCTCTAGCCACTTTCCAGAGAGCAGTATTGAGTATATTTTCTGAACTGGTTCATGATGTAGTGGAAATATATATGGATGATTTTACTCCTTATGGTTCTAACTTTCAAGAACCTTTATCTAGCCTATGAAATGTTTTGGACAAGTTTATTGAAATGAACCTGTCCTTTAGTCCAGAAAAATGTGATTTTTTTATGAATGAAGGGACCGTGCTAGGTCATGCAATATCTCAACAAGGATTGCAGGTGGACCCCAACAAAGTTGCCATCATCCAGAGGGTCCCACCTCCTCAAAAGGTGAGATATGTCTAAAGTTTCCTAGGCTGAGCAGGATATTATAGGAGATTCATTAAGGATTTTAATAAGTTATCCTCTCTGTTGTTTGGTCTTTTGGGAAAAGATGTCGAGTTCATAGGGACTGAAAACTGTCAAGAAGCCCTAGATACCTTGAAAGGAAAACTTGTGACTGCCCCAATTTTGAGAGGCCCAAACTGGGCCCTACCTTTTCACATTCACACAGATGCCTTGAACAAAGCAATAGGAGCAGCCTTGGGACAAATTGATGAAAATTTACATTATGCCATATACTTTATAAGTAAAAATTTGTCAAAGGCAGAGTTAAGCTATACGGTAACCGAGAAGGAACTCCTAGCTGTAGTGCATTGCTTAAATAAATTCAGACATTACATCACATGCTATCAAACCTTTGTACACATTGATCATGCTTCAATTAGGTATTTAATGAATAAACCAGATGTAAATGCTCACATTATTAGATGGTTGATTTTACTACAGCAGTTTGATTTAGACATTGTTGATAAGCTTGGTAAAGAAAATGTTGTTGTTGACTTTTTGTCTAGAGTAAATTTGTCTGCAGGTGAAGAGGGAATGGTGGATGATCAAATTCCAGATGAACACCTATTTTCTATCTTAGTACTCTCTCCATGGTTTGCTAATATAACAAATTACCTGGTTTTAGCACAGTTTCCACCACACCTGTCCTCAAAAGAGAAGAGCAAGATCATGAGGAAAAGCACCCCTTTCACTTGGATTGGGGGCAATCTCTTCAAAATTGGCCCAAATCAGATCTTGAGAAGATGTGTCAAGGAGGAGGAATTTTTTGACATTCTCCTATCCTGCCATGATGGGTCTTGTGGAGGTCATTTTGCAGCAAAAAGGATTGCCTTCAAAATCTTGCAAGTAGGCTACTATTGGCCCACTCTTCATCAAGATGTGAAGAGATATACCAGCCAATGTGATTGGTGCCAAAGGATGGGGAAACCTACTCCAAAGGATGAGATTCCCATGCAACCTCAAGTGACATTTGAGCCATTTGAGAAATGGGGCATGGACTTTGTGGGTCCTGTTAACCCTGCTTCAAAACAGAGACACTACATCATTGTGTGCGCTGATTCTCTGACAAAATGGGCAGAGACAAAAGCAATGAAGGTAGCAATAGAGGAAAAAGTAGTTGAGTTTTTAAGAGAAAACATATTCTATAAGTTCAGGTACCCAAGACAACTGGTTACAGATCAAGGCACTTAGTTCACTTCCAATTTGATTGAAGACTTACTCACACATCATAAAATAAAGCACAGGACTTCCACCCCTTACCACCCACAAGCCAATGGGTAGATGGAAGTCACTAATAGAGCTTTTGAGGGAATTTTAACCAAGGTAATGAGCAATAGTAGAAAAGATTGGGTGGATAGACTAGTTGAGGCCACTTGGGCCTACAACACAACATGGAAGACCACCACAGGGTTCACACCGTATGAACTGGTCTATGGAAAGAATGCTTTGTTGTCAATAGAATTTGAATACAATACACTAAATATGGTAGCCTAGTTGGACCTAGACCTCAGCCATGCACAGAGGGAAGGGCTACTCCAACTCAATGGATTGGAAGAAAAAATATTGCAGGCCCTTCTCCACATAGAGGTAGTTCAGTTTCAAAGAAAAATATGGCATGACAAAAATATCAAGGAGAAGCAATTCCAAGAGGGAGATTGGGAACTGCTCTATGACTCAATGTATAAAGACTTCAAATGCAAGCTGAGGACAAGATGGCTGGGACCCTACACTGTGGAAAAATGCAATAACAATGGTTCAGTTCTGATTAGAACCATTGATGAGGAAGCCATCCCCATTCTTGTCAATGGACATAGGTTGAAAATTTACAAGAATCCCCTCTCCAAGTGAGAGTTCTTTGAAGATCTGAATAAGACAATGTTGGTAGTGGAGTAGGTCTTAGCCTCCACTACACCCACTCACTATAGAAGTAGAAAAAAGAAAAATAATAAGTACTCAAGTGAAAACCTCCATGAGGCACTTGATTCCCTTATTGGGTTGAAAACTTCTTTTTGAGGTGGCCTAGTGATGACAAAAAAAAAAAAAAAGAGAGAGAATAAGATCCTTGGGTGGAAAAATTCCTTGGAGGCACCCAGGGCAGGCAATTAGGGTGAAAACCTCCTTGAGGTGCCCTAGTTTTCATTCAAAAAAAAAAGAAAAAAAAAAAAGAGAAAATTGAATTTTAATATGCATTGCAGGTTGCAGGTGGACCATAGGAAGCAACAGAAGATGCCACAAAGCCTATTTCACCTCCTCCACACTCTTCTCCATCATTTCTGACCTTTCTTCCACCTCATTGTGTTTTTTTCCAAAGACTGTGTATCCTACAGGAGGCCCTGTGTGTTCTATAGAAGGCTCCTGAAGAATCACAAAGAGCCAGAAATGGTCTCAAAAAGTAGTTTGAGGGGTTGTGAGATTTCCTAAAGAGCATGTAGGCATTCCTATAACTATCCACCCTCCTGGCCATCCCTCCCACACCTGCACCACCTCACCATCATTGATTTCTTTCCTTCCTATAAAAAAAACATAGAAACCAATTTTTTAGAAAAAAACAAAAAAATAAAAGGAACATCACCTCCAAATCTCACCTGCAGCTTACCAAGTACATCTCTATCTTCATCAGCATCTCCATTATCATCCTCATAGCTCCCAACACAAAAATGAACTAAAACGTTTAAAGGGAGAAGTAGCTATAGGAGCTCCTGTAGGATTTACTGTAGTAGTTGATCGCCTTAAAATCAAGCCATAATAGAGAAATAGGTGCAACCATAGGATTGAAGAGGATGTCTTAAGCTAGATCTAGCCAGAGGGTACCTACACAAAGTAAAAAATCCACACATCAGGGAGTAGAAAGCATATATCAGAGGAGATACATGCATGCAGCAACTGAAATACAAGCATGCAGCAGCAAAGGAACCAAGATGCACCACAACATGAACATTCGACTTGTAGATAAGTGTTTAACCCTCTCCTCTGTTGCATATGTGTAACTCAAAAATATGTATAAGTGAATGAGATGGTTATGGTTGAATGAGAAAAGGTGGCCAGTGAACTAGCCACCCTCATCTAGTTGACTGTGCTCATCCGGAGATGCCACCACACGTGTTCCTAGTCAACTCACAAAAATTCCAAAGGACCGGTAGTGGAGGGTATACAAACTCCGATGCAATGATGGGACTTGATTTCAGGAAGGAGTCATGAGGAGTCATGATGAAAAGGCATTGGGGACCAATGGTCCAAATATGGAAACGTACCTTTTTTCCAACTCACCCCATCACTGGAAATATCTCAAAGATGACATAAGTACTCCTCCTCGAAACTCCTCCACCACCTTTTCTCCCATTTCATCCTCGTCCACTTAGTTGCAGCTAGCTCTATACCACCTCCATAGCCTTGAAACCATAATTCTCTATCATTTTCTGCCATCCTCCTGCTATCGGCATTCTTGAGGAGCAGTGACAGGTTCTACAGGAGCAGCTACAGCCAGTTCTACAGAAGGGGCAGTAAGTAGTTTTTAAGGAGAAAACACAGGATTTTTGTTCGATTTATGGCTTGAGGATTTTGGCTCTGTACATAACCACCTTGATTATTAACATGTGTAAGGAATGATACAGTTTTAAGGAGGAATTGAGCTTGTAGGAGAAGAGGAATTCCATAAAAAAAATTCTACCTTTTTTCTTAAAAAAACACAGTTTTTCTCTGTTTTCCTGTTCCTTCAAAATTCTTGTCTCCATCTCTATTTTGGGTGTTCAAAGGGGGTATAAGAAAAATGACAGGGGGATTCATGAGGAAGGAGACAACAAATTTAGCTAGGATTCATGAGCATCCAGAAGTAGTAGCCATTTTTACCAGAGCCAATTGGATGCCATTCTTTGAAAAATTCCAAGGGTTTGACGAAGAAGTGGCTCAGGAGTTTGCCCTTTCTTTAGTCCCTCACTCAAGGACCCATGCCACTGTTACTTTGAGGGGTCTCTCCATGGAAATCACCCTGAAATTTATTAGTAGGGTTACAAACCTTCCCCTTGGATTACCTTGGAGCAAAGATAAAAATCCAATTGGGCAATCTGCCAAGAAAAACGTCTTCCAACCAAATGAACATCCTGTAGAAGACAAAAATGGAATTAGAAGAACAAGCATATCTTACCCTTAAGATGAGTGTACTTATCAAATTATCAAGTATATTTCCTATGAAGGAAGGTATAACATAGTTTATGGCTACCATTTCAGACTCCTCCATGAGCTAAGATATGGCATGGACACTCCAACACTCTAGAAACTCAACATTCCCTATTTTCTCCTGCAGTCCCTTATAGACTCTAACATTAAGTTGAAGGAAAGAGGTCTAGATCAGTTGGCTCACCATGAGTTGATTAAATTATTAGTGGAAGAAGGATTCCATACCTTCGCAATCCCCATAGCATGGGAAATATTCAGAAATATGAAAGGAGAAGATTATATAAAGGCCCTCACATATGACCACAGTCCTTCTGAAAGTGAGGGGGAAGAGGAACAAGGGGAAGAAGGGGAGGAAACTAAGGAACAAATAGACGAGGAAGACACCAAAACAAAGGAGGAAACTAAACTAGAGGAGGAAGAAACCAAAACAGAGCAAGAGGAAACAAAACCAGCAGAGACATAGAAGATAAAAGGAGAGGAAAAAGGGGCAGAAAAGACAGAAGTGTCTCTTGAGACCCTAGAAATGGAGGCAGCAACTGCTCTTGCTGCCGTCAGCACCCCAGTTAAACCCAAACAAAAGAGGAAGAGGTGAACATCAATGTATTTGAGGGCTCAGAAAAGCAGAAGGATAAAAACAGTAAAACCATAGCCATCTTCAACTGTGCCTATTGTAATTGAAGATTCATCCATTGTTAAAGGGGAAGAATCTCCTTCTAAAACCTCGATCACATATGAAAGAGGAAGTCCCAGATCTTCCACCTAGAAAGAAAGAGTGCAACTATAGGAATAAAAAACAGCACTACAGGAGGCACAAACTGTACTATAGGAGACCCTAACTAGGCTACAAGAGATCGAAAAACTTGAGAAAAGGGTAGAAGAATAGCCAAAGGGGAAGGAAGAAACAATAGAGACTGAAGAACCTGACCCCTAGCCTAGTTTGGTCTCTTACTATAATCTTCTTGAGGGGGGAAATCATTCCATAGAAATTTTCAGTCCCCCTTTTCTTTGAGTTGGAAAAAGAAAGAATAAGGAGCCATAGATGCATGCAAATCGGCAAATTCAAGGGGTAGAGGATATTGGCCACATGGAGAACAATCTTAGACAAATGGGCAGGGAGTTAAGTGTTGTACGACATAGAGAGACAATCACAAGAACTCACTTGGAAGCAGAAAAGGAGTTGGTAAGAAGACAACTACAAGAAAAGGAGACACAATTGGCATGCATGGCCAACTGGTCTATGGAGGCCCTACAATGCAAAACACGAGAAAAATCATATGGAGTATACGTCAAATACCAATGGCTCTTGTTTCAGATCAAGACTTTGGCACAGAGAGCCACAATGCGTTTCGAAGATTATAAATAGTTTACGGACCTATGTAACCAAAGTTTAGCAGAAGACAAGGCAAAGATAGTAGAGTTCTATTTGCCTAACATGGCCCTCAACAATATGAACCTATGTGACCCCAATGCTAGGCTAGGGGACTTGCAACTAATGGCCATGGAATCATGGATGAATCATGAGAAGAAAAAGGAAATAGAAATCAAAAAGTTGATGGCAATAGAGAAAAATGAACCCTTAATGATCAAAGCTGAGCCATCAGACCCCATGGCTCTCATCAGCACACACCAGCTACTTGCAAATAATCCTCAAAGTGCCCCTAAGTATATCAATGATTAGGCTCAAACCATTGCACATTTTGAGGACATGGAAAGATTACTTGTGGAAGACTCTATTCATACTTATATGAGTGTTGAGGGAAATGTTCCCCTAGGGCTTTTGGGTTGAAACCCTATTAGACTGAAAGTTGTCTATAAAGAGAAACACACATTCACACAACCATTATGCTATTATAAGAAAATTCTATAGTAAGAGGGGCTCACCTTAGGTCCTACGTTTGAGAAGGTCCTTTAGGGTCGAAACCCTGCTTCAAGTTCCTTTTGCTCCTTTGTCCTGCAAAACGACCAATTCCAAAGAACACAACAGTATGGACAAAAACTTATAAAGAAATCATCTTCATGTTATAAAGGAAGATAGTTAGTTATGAACTTTAAACAACCATTCACATATGAATTCCAACATGAATATCATAAACATAAAGAAGATTTATATCAAGAACCAAGACGTGTTTCTTTTATTATAGGCAAAGAAAGTGCATAAAAGGAATAATTTCACCTGAGTCACCTTTCAGGGGGTCCAAGCAAAGCTTCCTTCCAGATCCATCCAGCCTCAAGCCTTTAGCAAACTCCTTCCATGACTTACTCCATGATGTCATAAATAGTGGATGAACATCAACACACAAGGAAACAAGGGTTTCGTGTACAAATGGGGGAAGTGTAGAAGGCACAAGGGTCTTCAGACCTAGTCAGGGGAAAAATCTCAGTATAGTAACCTTTCTCTCTCTTCTCTCCTCCTTTAGGCCTTCCCTTTGAGGTCTTTTTATACCTCTCCCAAAGTAGTTTTTTAGTTGGGAGTTGGTTGGGAACAGTTGGGCCACGGGCACTAACAGGTGATCAACAGGTAAAACCCACGATCTACGCCCGAAATTAAGGAGTTCTATATTTTTTTAAGTGTTTTAATACATATACGCAGGTTGGGTATATGCCTACCCACGTATACACTCGTTTAACACAGGGCAATGTCGCGTATAAAGGATAAAACACTGTTTTTTAAATTTTGGACCAGGTCTGGAAGGAGTGGTTTCCCTAGGCCATAAGTGCAACATCACAAACCATAAGAGTGATATTTGGAGCTATAACAGATGCCCCCTAATACATGAGGTCAGAACGGGTACATGATGGCTGAAATTTATTAAGCAAGTACATGGAAAGGAAATCTGTCAAAAACCGAGGAGGACTTCACAAAAATTTAGCCTGCCAAGCCACAAAAGGAGATCAGAAAGAAAAACTGTCTGAGGCGGGCATACCGATGCTCAGAGAAAACAAAGCATGTCCGCAAATTAGGTACAAGCGGATCCACTAAGTATACAAGTATAAATGACTAGAAAATACATAATGGATCATCTGATAATGATCGAGCAAGTACATGTCTGAATATCACATATAAGACTGTCAATGATGTTGAAAAATGCAACGGATCACTGATATCAAAGACTGATCCCAAAAGGTATCGACTGAACATGATGGAAAAGGATGGTACTACACTACAAACTCAGGGGCGAGCATATAGAATGTCGCCATGATTGACTGCAACATATAAGGTGGAGTGGTATCAACTAGCAGCAAGAGGAGCAACTGTGAAGTGAACCAATGAATGCTGATACAACCTGAGGTCTTCACCGACCGCTGCGGTACATTTCTACACCATGGGAATAAATGATCTGAAGTCGACCATGTGAGAAATCGTTTGATTACCGGTCATTGATGTATACCGTTAACAAACGCAAGACTACTCACCGATAATGATATTGATATTCAAGGTACCCAGTACAATCCAACAAGTGTGAATAGATGCGCTGGAGTCGAACACGTATAGGAATCTATCGATCAGGAGACAATGATGGTTTCCCATTGTCGATAGTGAAGGATCTGCCACTAATGACTGCAAACCCCAAGGTACTGCCAAATGGACTCTAGATCTTTGCCCCAGAGCAATGAGTTGGAGTCGATAGGGAAAGATCCGCTAGAAGGAAGGCATTAAGGCATCCTTCATCAATCGAGCACGAGTTTAACCCGTAGGCCAATAATGTGGAAGGAATCGGACGAAAGAGATGTAGTAACCCAACCAAAGTACATTTCTGATGCACACAAGATGTGGCTAGCACACGATAGAAACCCTCTGAACCAACCAATAATGAAAGCTGACACAGAGGCAAGGTATCCACCAATAGGGTCAAATGAAAACCAAGGTATTACACGAATCCCAATGTGTGATAATGTAAGTTGATGTCAAACACAAGGGAAACCACTCAGTCAAAGACCCATGATACTGATCGATGTTGAACACAAGGTGACCTATCAATAATGAAAATAGGGCCAGGGTGCAACTCTAGGCCTGTCCTCAGAGAAAGATTCCATCGTCGATAAGGACAAGACCCGCCAACAAGAAGTCAATGGAGACCTTCTCAAACCGGCATGAGCAAAGGACCAATATAGCTGATGTGATAATAGACATGACACTGACAACCAGGGATGGTCGACTGAAAAATGAGTCAAGAGACACCGCAGAGAGGCTGACTCAGGCTAACTTCCCTTGAACAAAAGCACGACTCAATGTGACTATGTGGCAACATACGATGAACCTGTATAAGTTCGTCATGCAGGAGGCACAAATGAACCCTCCATATTATTGGAAGAGATAACCAATCGGGGGAGAACTGACTCAATAACAAGGTTAAGGCGTACCTAAGTCAAACTAAATCCTGCCCAAATAGAGGAGACTTTGTTTTGAGTGCTTTGTTCAAGGGCGACATGACTGACTCTAGCTGCCAACAATAAATGGAAATACTATCCCGTTCCCGCTCTTTTTGGAATATTTAATTTTTTTTGTCTTTTTCTGTTAAACTGGAAAAAGAAATAAAAGAATGATATGGTATAGTGGAAAGAACGAGTGTCGGTGAAACAGATGATCTGGTTCCTGGGAATGGAACATTCCTATGCTCAATGCAAGGAGGTGAAAACTGGTTAGTGACACTCAAAGGTGCATTCCTTCCACGGGTCAAGGTGTGTCAAGTTGCAGAAGTCAAAGGTATGCAAGGTTGATTTTGCAGTCATCATGGTCAAAAGTTGGCTTAAACAGGAGTCCAAGTGAAGCTGGCTCTAGGCAAAAAGGTGCAAGTGGTCAACATGCAATGCAGTAGTACAACTCAACACAAAGGAGCCTCTAGGGTATAAGGCCATAAGAAAGCAAAGAAGTAAAGAGGAATGAGTCTTCAACGCATAAGTCATGGCGAGACTACAGAGGACTCTCGAGCCTAAGGACAAAAAATCAGCATGAGTGCCAAGTGACAATAAGGTACTAACTAGGGCACCCATGATAAGGTAGGCTCTACCAAACAAGGCATGGTACTTCTAAGCAATGAGAAGGTTCTGCACCATAACTTGGTGGGGTTGATCCTAAGGCCAAAAATGGAAAAGGAAACTGATAAGTGCACAATGCAAGTGGAAAAGCCTAACCTATATGCCTGTTTCGGAAACCAATACCTGTCAGAACAGACCAACCATAAAAATTTCCATAGGAGAAATCTTCCAAGTTCTTTATACATAAATAGGAACACTAGACAAGAAGTTAATACATCCCACATATAAACTTCATATAAGATCTTGTGTTATAGAATACAAAACTTGAAAATGCGTACCTTGTATATACAATATGGTACAAGGAACCACGCAGCCTTGTGGCTTATGCATAATAGTTCTGCTGAACAAACCCCTTGAAAGGCTTAGGCCAAGGACTCCTTTGGTAATAAAAACTCATGGCTTCAAAGAGTTCCTCTTGTGAAGGCAAAACAAGTTCTAAGAAATCATGAGAACTACAAGGATTAAAAGAGGGATTAAGGGGTCCCATGTCCCTATAGGAAGAATCTCTCAGTCAACTGCCAGGACCAAGTCCCAAGAAGGAGAATAATATGTCAAAGGATCCTTCTTAGAAGCGATTGAACATTGAGGATTCAATGCCACATAATTGACCTGTGGTGGGGTAGATTCTACTTGAACACTTGGAACAAACCAAGGGGCATTCTGCAGTAAATTCGAATTACGGTGGTGATTATCAAATGCAAGCTGATCAATAGTGACAATATTCATGTTATGAGGAAAGCACATTACTTGAAAGAGTGAAGACACCACAGCATTCATAGCATAGACATAATCACACCCAAGTAGCATATTAAAGTCTAAAGGGCTATCAACCACCATCATATCGATTAAGACAGTCTTCCCACCTAAAGTGATAGGCAATTGAGGACGAACACCCATAGATTCACCAGGTCTTCTATCATAGGCTAACAACTAACTCTGAGTTGTCAACAACTTTGGGGAACCCAAAGCTTTCAAAGTCAAAGAGGATATAATACTTGTAGAGGATCCTTCATCCACCATACATCAATAGACATTTGTGGAACTAACTCTGACCTTTATTTGGAAAGGTGCAGCAGAAGGAAGACGAGGCTCAACAAGACTATCCCAATCAAAGGAAACACTCTTAGAAATTGGAGGGGGAACATTCAAAGAAATTGGAATGCCCCCTATACCAGAAGACTCTCTACTAGAGATCAAACAGACTCTTTTGTTAGGCGCTTCACCCCCCAAAAGAGGAGTTTAATCGGCCAGCGATTGCACTGGCTCAGACACCTTATCAACCAATGGTTGATGGGATTGACGAGAAACCATATCAAATCTAAGAGTAGAAGAAATTTCAAACTCGGACCATATCCTTTGGACCTCTGGAATGTTAGGGAATAAATGAGTAAGATGGTCTCCCTTGCATATGTTACAAGGGAACTTAGGTTTAAAACTTCTACACCCAGGTTTCTTATCTACCTCCGTTCTGCCAGCATGACTAGTGGTGGTTTGTAGAGAGTCTTGAACATGACTTGCATAGGTC
The DNA here is from genome assembly GCA_000404065.3 of Pinus taeda. Lineage (NCBI taxonomy): Eukaryota > Viridiplantae > Streptophyta > Pinopsida > Pinales > Pinaceae > Pinus > Pinus taeda. The sequence continues at coordinate 2,941 of APFE031228969.1, read as the reverse complement.
GGTGACTCTTTGCTAGTATGACTTGCAGTGACTAGACTTATGCCCCCAGCATGACTAGCAGTGGCTGAAGGTACATCTCCAACATGATTAGCAGAGGTTGAAGACTCATCCTCCACATGACTAGCAAAGGTTGAAGATGAAGTGCTAGTATGACTTGCAGTGACTAGACTTGTGCCCCCAGCATGACTTGCAGTGGCTGAAGGCCCTTCTCCAACATGACTAGTAGAGGTTGAAGATGCAGGGATAGAATTGTTCTTCTTCTTTAACTTCCTCTTTCTCCTCTTTTTAGATTTCTTATTACAAGAAGGAGGGGAAAAAGGAATCCCAGATTTCTCTTTGAAAGAAGATGAAAAATTAGCACCCATGTGATGCCCTTGAAATAAAGCATTCAACTGAGAGGCTTCAAGAGCATTTGGAATATTTGGAGTGGACCACATTCAAACGGGTAGTCCAACATTCAACCCAGGAATATTCAAGGTAGCCATCAAGGGAGTACCAACGTTTCCAAAGAAAGGAAAAGCACAAGGATCTCCTTTTGGAAGGGCACCTTGGTTGGTTTCCCCAGGAATATTGGCCATATCTAAGTGATCCTCAAACCCTTCCCTTATGGGAATGTAGAAATAACTTTTCAAGGATAGGCAATCAAAACCTTTGCCCTTGAGGAGGCAACTCCACAACTTCTAAAAGAACAATCAAAAGCCTTTCAAGATCAGCAGAGTGGTAAGCCAGTCAGTCAGAACACAAAGTCTCAATGTGACAAGACAAAAATACCTAAGGCCAACTATATACAAGGAGCAAAGAGCACTCACTAAAAAGTCCCTAAAAGATATTAGCTAGTCAAACAACTTCCAAGTATTTCTGCTCCGGGTGATGAGGACCGGACACCAAAATACAAGAAAGTGGAGTAAGGGGCCTTCCGAAGATAGTCTAGGATAATGACGGCCTAGTCCTATCAGCGAAGGTAATAGAGGAAGTTACATTGACCTCCTAACAACAGCCTACGCTAGTGCAAGACCCCAAGCTTCGCAACGGTGCCCTCGAGTAGTACTGTCGAGAGTGATGCAACGTCGACCTCAGGTGCAACGGGATTCCCCTCTGCAGCCACCTGTGTAGATCCCTAGGAGTAGCAACTATGGATACCAACTCATCGCGGAAGCTAGGTGGAACAGTCATGAGGTAAGTTTGGACAAGTAGGAGAGGGGGTATCTCTCTTCCCTATCTTCACAGACCCTCATGCTTAACTCCCAGATACGGAGCTTTCCTGGTCCTCCTAACGCTATTGGATTTTCACTCGCTATTCAGACTCCTACGTTTGACGTTTAAATGGCCTTGGAGAGTTAACTCTCCACTCACCTAATCCAAGGCCCTAAAACCTTAAAACTTGTTGGTGTATCTATCTAAGAGAAAACAAAATTTAGTGAATTTTAGTTAGCACTTGATTTTAAAATAGGTTTTTCTTTAAGTCACAGGATAACGGAAATGAAACTAGTGGTGTTTTTGATGCAAGAGAAATTAATAAAAACCTAACTACATGCGCATGCACTTGTTTTCGTTTCTCGATGAAGAGCAATTTCTACAGGGTTCAAAGGAACTTCTAATAAAACAAATCTTTCTTTTCTTTTCGTTAATTCACGCTTCACACTCACAAAAGTTAACAAAGCTATGTATGCCTAAAAACATATGCAAATCTATCCTAATGCAACAAATATATGCTGATACAAGATTCAAAACAACTCTAAAAACAAGAAATGGAAGTTGCTTTCTTATCAATTTTTATTTTGCCACTTAAAATGTCTAGATGGAATATGACATGTTACCATTCATTTCATCTAAACACTAAAAACAAGTTTCAAGACAAACATAAAGCACTTTCATTCACTAAAACGAAACCAAATGAAAACCAAGTTCAAGAAAGAAAAATGAAGTTTTTCAAAAAAAATTCTTGAAAGCAACAACAAAAGAGTCTTTTCAAAAATGCTCTCAACAAGATTGAAACTTTGTTATTGAAAAATATGCAACAAACACTTTTGTAAGTTGACACCACACAATGGATGAAAACTCAACATAAATGTGTCTAAAGATGCTCTTTAACAATCGAAAGCAGCAATGAAAGCCTTGGCAACAAAGACCAAAAATATTAAAAAGACAAATTTCAAGAAAGTATCAATCGACAACTTTCATGAAACAAAGAAGTGGATGGTCACAAAAAGCAGTTTTGTCAAACAAACAAAAAGTCACCCAAAAGAAAGATTCAACACAAAGATTGAAACCAATCTTTCTGCCCTGATGAGTCAGAGCAGCCAAGATTCCAGCAAGAAATCTTGCGTGCTTTAGCAAAAACGATGATGCTTGGAACAAAAAAAACAAGACCAATACCCCTTACAATCAGAGAGAATTTAGGGGAAGGTGCTCGCTGTAAAACAAACAACTGATACTGGAAAATGACTGTTTCAGACTGAATCAAACCACCAGACATGCCTTCAGAGACAAAAAGATTTACAATCTTGAAAATTGCAAGATATACACGAGTGTACTTATGTACAGATTGCATATATACGCGACTTATCCTAAGGAAACCTGTGTATACACGGGTTAACTTCAGGAAACATGCGTATATACACTTATGTAACTACGAAGAACAACGTATATAAAAGATTTCAAGAAAAATAAAAATCAAACTGAAGAAACTGGCAAAAAATTAGAATTGAAGAACAAACCACACATCAACAGCGAGAAAACAGGCAACTGAGCCTTGATTGGCTTGAAAACACCCAAGCTAGAAACAACAAGAGTGGTTGTCCCCAGTGGAGTCGCCAATTCTGGTGAGGGAAATGTTCCCCTAGGGATTTTGGGTTGAAACCCTAGCAGACTAAAAGTTGTCTATAAAGAGAAACACACATCCACACAACCATTATGCTATTATAAGCAAATTCTATAGTAA